>JADRCC010568445.1:3855-17185 GCA_019843855.1 Hylomyscus alleni
GTGCCGAGATCCCCTGGGTGCCGAGATCCCCTGGGTGCCGAGATCCCACTGGGTGCCCAGATCCCCTGGATGCCGAGCTCCCACTGGGTACCAAGACCCCCTGGGTGCCGAGACCCCCTGGGTGCCGAGACCCCTGCCCCTTCCAGCAGAAACCTACTGATGCAGTCAGGTGTACAATGTTTCTCACTGTGTTCCTTGTCTTGTTACCTAATCTCCAATATTCACTACAAATAACTTTTGGCAATATTCTAAATTCAACTATTAAAGAAATACTAACAAGAAAAAAAAAGAATGCTGGAGGGGTGTGCAGTCAGTAGACACATGGAAAGCGTTTTAGTTCTTCCACTTGCTTTTTCCTTAGTGATTTTCCTGTGTTTACATTATTTCTAGTTGAACCTTGGAGTCTTTTGCTCATTTGGGTGAAAAAATACACTCACAGAAGCCACTGAGCTTTTCATGTGTGTTGGGTTGTAGCTATGCATAAACTTTCAGTGATCACATATCTTCCAGAAAGTCAATGATAATCTGTTCTGGGAATGTTCTCACTCTACTTCCTAGAGTGGCCGTGGCAGGTTTCCTTTGTTAACAATGACCACACTAGTAATATAAAAACCTCATGAGCATTCGAAATGTACTATGGACTATTCTGAAAGATTTACATTTGTCAACTCTTTAAAGTTTACTCGTTTTTATGACTTTACTAGGATTTTCATTGGATACTGGAAAGAAGAGGTTTAATCCTCAACAAACTGGAAGCTCTTCTAAAATTTGTATTACAAGTAGGTCTCTCTAACTCATCTTTACATTAGACTCTTTTTTATCACTTAATTTATTTTTTCTTTTTTTATTAGAAATGTTCTTTATTTACATGCCATATGATATCTCCTTTCCCAGTTTCCTCTCCGAAAAAAAAAAAAGAAAAAAAAAAAAACCTATTCACTCCCCTTCTCTCACCCTCCCGCTGTTCAACAACCCACCCTCTCCCACTACTTGGCCATGGTATTCCCCAACAACGGGGCATAGAACCTTCACAGGGCCAAGGGCCTCTCCTGCCCTTGATGATCAACTAGGCCATCCTCTGCTATACATATGCTGCTAGAGCCATTAGTCCCACCATGTGTACTCTTTGGTTGGTAGTTTAGTCCCTGGGAGATCCGAGGGTACTAGTTAGTTCATATTGTTGTTCGTGCTAAGGGACTACTAGCCCTTCAGCTCCTTGGGTCCTTTCTGTAGCTCCTTCATTGGGGACCTTGTGTTCAGTATTAGTCGAGTACTGTCAGAGTCTCTCAGGAGACAGCTATATCAGGCTCCTGTCAGCTAGCACTTGCTGGCATCCACAATAGTGTCTGCATTTGAGGATTGAATATGGGAGTGATTCCAAGATGGAGCAGACTCTGGATTGTCCTTCAGTCTCTGCTTCATAGTTAGTCTCTGCAACTCCTTCCATGGGTATTTTGTTCCCCCTTTTAAGTAGGAATGAAGTATCCACACTTCAGTCTTCCTTCTTGAGTTTCTTGTGGTTTGTGGATTGTACTTTGTGTATGCAGGGATGGTTCAATATATATAAATCCATCAATGTAATCCATTACATAAACAAACTCAAAGAAAAAAAATCATATGATCATCTCATTGGATGCTGAGAAAGAATTTGACAAAATCCAGCACCCATTCATGATAAAAGTCTTGGAAAGATCAGGAATTCATGGCTCATACTTAAATATAGTAAAAGCAATATACAGCAAACCAGTAGCCAACATCAAACAAAATGGAAAGAAACTTGAAGCAATCTCACTAAAGTCAGGGACTAGGCAAGGCTACCCACTCTCTCCCTAACTATTCAATATTGTACTTGAAGTCCTAGCCAGAGCAATTAGACAACAAAAGGAGATCAAAGGGATGCATTGGAAAGGAAGAAGTATAAAATTATCACTATTTGCAGATGATACGATAATATACTTAAGTGACCCCAAAAACAACTTCAGCAAAGTAGCTGGATATAAAATTAACTCAGGTAAATCAGTGACCTTCCTCTACACGAAGGATAAACAGGCTAAGAAAGAAATTAGGGAAACAACACCATTCACATTAGTCACAAATAATATAAAATACCTTGGTGTGACTCTAACTAAGCAAGTAAAAGATCTGTTTGACAAGAACTTCAAGTCTCTGAAGAAGGAAATTGAAGAAGATCTCAGAAGATGGAAAGATCTCCCATGTTCATGGATTGGTGGGATTAATATAGTAAAAATGGTCATCTTGATGAAAGCAATCTACAGATTCAATGCAATCCCTATCAAAATTCCAACTCAATTCTTCACAGACTTGGAAAGAGCAATTTGCAAATTCATCTGGAATAACAAAAAACCTAGGATAGCAAAAACTATTCTCAACAATAAAAGAACCTCTGGTGGAATCACCATCCCCAATCTTAGCCTGTATTACAGAGCAATTGTTATAAAAACTGCATAGTATTGGTACAGTGACAGACAGGTGGATCAATGGAATAGAATTGAAGACTCAGAAATGAACCCACACACCTATGGTCACTTGATCTTTGACAAACGAGCTAAAGCCATCCAGTCAAAAAAAGACAGCATTTTCAACAAATGGTGCTGGCTCAACTGGTAATCCATGTAGAAGAATGCAAAGCAATCCACTCCTATCTCCTTGTACAAAACTCAAGTCCAAGTGGATCAAGGACCTCCACATAAAACCAGATACACTGAAACTAGTAGAAAAGAAAGTGGGTAAGAGCTTCCATAACATAGGCACAGTGAAACGTTTCCTGAACAGAACAGCGAGAGCTCGTGCTCTAAGATCAAGAATTGACAAATGGGACCTCATAAAATTACAAAGCTTCTGTAAGGCAAAGGACACTGTTAATAGGACAAAACATCAACCAACAAATTAGGAAGAGATCTTTACCAATCCTATATCTAATAGAGGGCTAATATCCAATATATAGAAAGAAATCTAGAAGTTAGACTCCAGAGAATCGAATGACCTTATTAAAAAATGGGGTTCGGAGCTAAACAAAGAATTCTCAACGGAGAAATACAGAATAACTGAGAAGTACCTAAAGAAGTGTTCAAAATCCTTAGTCATCAGGGAAATGCAAATCAAAACAACCCTGAGATTCCACCTCACATCAGTCAGAATGGCTAGGATAAAAAACTCAGGTGACAGCAGATGCTGGAGAGGTTGTGGAGAAAGAGGAATACTCCTTCATTGTTGGTGGGATTGCGAGCTGGTACAACCACTCTGGAAATCAGTTTAGTGGTTCCTCAGGAAATTGGACATAGTTCTACTGGAGGACACAGCTATACCACTCCTAGGCATATACCCAGAAGATTCTCCAACATGTAATATGGATACATGCTCCATTATGTTCATAGCAGTCTTATTTATAATAGCCAGAAATTGGAAACAACCCAGATGTCCCTCAACAGAGGAATGGATACAGGAAATGTGGTAAATCACTTAATTTATTATCACAACAGCCATTTGATCCACTGTGCTCTACATTTATTTGGAATCACAACTCTTTTTAATTTCTGGCTGCTATTTCAAGGATGAAATATCTGATTTTACCAGAAACCCAGACACAATTCTTTTATTAGATGTTACCTATGTTTAATGTTTCATATTAAATGATATCCCTTAGAATTTTAATCAGAATGATAATATATAAAATCTCATATGTGATCTTATATTTCTTTGGAGTGCAAAATCAAAGAATGATCAATAAATGTACCAAGTGGCATCCAATTAATAAAAGTCTTTTTGCTTTTAGAATGAGGCTTTAATTTTTAAGGTTTTTAAAACAAGAACTATGTGAAAGCCAGTTGAAAAAAGTTATACATTATATAATACATAATTCTGTACATTAAAAACAAGATAATAAACTCAGTTTTACACTCACACCACCTACAAAGCCTTGAATTCGATCCTGATGGTCACTACAGGCCATGCAAGTTACCAAGGCTGTGGAATGGAGTCTGGCCTCATGCTACTTTGCATTGTCAAATATGATCCTCATTTGTAATCCTGGCTTAGAAATGCCAAAGTAACAGAGCTTTCAAAAGTGGAAACTCAAGAAAAAGGAAGATATTTCATTCCTTCTTAAAAGGGAGAACAAAATACCCATGCAAGGAGTTGCAGAGACTAACTTTGGAGCAGAGACTGAAGGAAGGACACTCTAGCCTGAAATAGCTGTCTCCTGAGAGGCTCTGACAGTACCTGACTAATACAGAAGTAGAGGCTCACAGCCATCCATTGAACTGAGTACAGGGTCCCCAATGAAGGAGTTAGAGAAAGAACCAATGGAGTTGAAGGGTTTGCAGCCTCTTGGGATGAACAACAATATGGACTGACCAATGCCCTCAGAGCTCCCAGGGACTCAACCACCAACCAAGGACTATACATGGTGGAACTGATTGTTCTTGCAGCATGTGTATAGTAGAGGATTGCAAAGTCAGTCATCAGTGGGAGGAGAGGCCCTTGGCCCTGTGAAGGTTCTGTGCCCCAGTGTAGGGGAATGACAGGGCCGGTAAGTGGGAGAGGGTGGGGTGGCAGGCATGGGGAGGGAGGAGGCAACAGGGGTTTGTTCTTGTTGTTTTTGTTTGTCCATTAAAAAGAAAAAATAAATTAATTAATTAATAAAAAAAAAAAGAAAACAACAACAACAACAAAAAAGCCCAGAGGATCATTCTTTCCTTCCTTCTGAGTATCTAGCGATATGCCAATGAAGCCCAAACATAGTGTGTTCAGGCTTTCAAAGTGAACTCATAATGTTATCTCCTTTTGCTTCCTGATAGACAGATTTTATCCAAAAGGGTTGAGGGACCTGAAGGGGTCAGGTATCCCACAAATCTACCAACAGTGTCAACTAATTCCTTAGGGTTTCCTAGAAACTGAACCACAAACCATGGGCTTAACCTTAGGCCCTCATACATATGTAGCAGATGTGTGACTTGGTCTTGATGCAGGTCTCCAAAGAGCTGGAGCAGGTACTATCCCAAATCTGTTGCAAGCCAGTGGATCCTCTTCCCCTAACTGAGCCACCATGTCTGGCCTCCATCGAGAAGATGCACTTAGTCCTGCAGTGACTTGAACTGTTAGGGTAGAGTGATACCTAGAGGGAGCCTATCTCAGAGAAGGAGAAAGGGATGGGATGTTTTGAGAGGGAGGGTCCGAAAGAGTAGGGGTCTGTGATAAGGATATGAAGTTATGGAAAAACAAACTAAAAACTTTACTCTTAACCTTTAGAAGAAATTTTCCTTCTAAGACATCACTTGAAAGGTAGGTGTAGAGGGTCATGCATGGAATTCCTTCCATCCAGTAGGATGATTGCCTGAGTTTGGGGTTGGAATGAACAATATACTAGATACAATGCCATTTGTTAATATATAGCAAACAAGGCCCTGTCTCAAACAAGAACGAGCAATTCAAAGAATAGCAACCTTCTACTGGTGGTAAACACTGAAAAAGGCATCAAATCCGTATCAGTCAATTAAATAACCAATAGTTTATTTTTGTTTTCTGTATCACTAGGTGCAGGCACAAAACATAATCCTTTTTTTTGTTTTCTGTGTGATTTGGATAAAAATGCTTCTAGCTCCAGTTAAAAGCTTTTAACTATATGTGCCTAAGATAATCTTGCATACATGTTTGTTTCAAAAGCACCAACGTTTATTTTATATAGTAGAGTACTTTTAAAATACTATCCATGGCTCCTGTTCCCACCGAGGACCAGGCAGATGTCAACACTGCAGTATGAAGGCATGTTGATGTCATGATCCCAGCTGCATCTCAGGGCTTTATCTGGGTCTGTGGCTGTGCTGAAATCAGTAGCCCTTTTTGTGATCTGTATGAAGACAGAAACTATGTGGAAGCCCCATGATCCATGCTTCTGTAGATTATAAAGAACAAGTAAGCTCCTTTTGGCAGTAAAATCAATGGATGTAGACTCACAGTTGAGAAAAGGGGACATGGGGACTTCTATGACAACTCCTACCTTCCCATAGCTCCATACCCCATTTCCCCCATAACTACAAAGTATAGTTACAAATATTTTTTAATTTTTTTATTTTACTAAGGTGAATTATTGACATATTCACTTTCTCTTTGAAAAATGTTTTACAAAGATATTTTAAAACCTTATAAAATACACTTCCATTTCACACCTCATAACATTTTCCTAATTTGTAGTTATATATTGTTTCATATTACCAGAAACTATAGAATATATTTGTAGTTTTGCTTCAAACCTTAAGTAAACTTGTAAAGATATTTATATTTGAATTGTTTTTCCTTTTATTGAAAATAAAATTTTAAACAATATATTGTGATTACAGTTTCCCATCCTGCTTTCCTCCCAGCTATTCTCCATAGCCCATTCCATATGAATCCATTCAATTTCTGTGACCAACAGGCTTCAGAGAGACAGCAATAGGGCATAATAAACAAACTAAAGTAATATAAAATAAAACCACAATATCAAATTTGGACAAGGAAAACTAGCAGAAAGAAAATAACCCCAAGAGAAGGCACAAGAACCAGAGATCTCGTTTACATATCTAGGAGTCTCAAAAAAATTTACACTGAATGCTAAAATATATATGCAAAGGTTGATCTCATGAGCTGTTGTAATCAGTGCTATGAAACTCATTAATACACAGCTACCCCTGTTTTATAATGATGTAAATTCCTTCAGGTAAACACCATGAGTGTTATGACAGGGTCATATGATTAGTTTGAGGGGAATTTCCATAGTGATTTGCATAACTTACATGACTACCAGCATCACTGGAGGATCTGTTTTAATCTAAATCTTTTCCACCAGAATGTAAAATAAATTAATAATAATAATAATAATAATAATAATAATAATAGTGACTGACGAGATGACCACAGGAAATACTTTTTATTTGCATTTCTTCCATGGCTGATGATATTAAACTGCTTTCATATTTTTTCCCTTTATTCCATCTTTGAAGAACCATCTGCTTATTTCTGACCTCATTTCTTCATTGGTTTATTTGATTTCTTGTTATGTAGCTTATTGAATTATTTGTGTGTTTCATATACTAATCCTCTATAAGAAGGGTGATAGTAAAGAACTCTCTATCTTCATTCACTGAATCTCTTCAATCATTGTCTTTGCTACGAGAAGTTCTCTAACTTGATGCAGTTGCCTTTGTCAGTTCCTGAGATTATTTGCTTCACTACTAAATGATATAATGAAGTGTTTGCTTTTACCATAATTTGCAGATAATTTTCTCATTTTTATCCAACAGTTTCAGCTTTAGGTCTTATATTATGATCTCTGATACACTTTGTAATTGACTTCTAAAACAATTATTATTTTTACAATTAGTTATATAATGAGTTGGAGTTTTGATGCATTTTATACTATATTACATTTCATATTATACTTATATATTTTAATGCTATATATTTTTATTATATTTAATTTTTATTTTATAAGTAGTTAAAGTGTGTTGGTTTTTATTCTGTATCTTTCCTTTGTTTTTTAAAGTCTTTTTTAAAAAGATTTATTTATTATATGTAAGTACACTGTAGCTGTCTTCAGACACTCCAGAAGAGGGTGTCAGATCTCATTATGGATAGTTGTGATCCACCATATGGTTGCTGGGATTTGAACTCAGGATCCTTGGAAGAGTAGTCGGTGCTCTTAACCAGTGAGCCATATCTCTCCAGCCCCTATTCTGTACCTTTTCATGACTCATTTCCTTCTCTAATATTTTATTTTCATTTTTTTCTTCCATCATCCACTATTTTAAATAATCTTGCACTATTAATACTAAAATGTATTCTTAAATGCCTTTTGTACAACTTATATGTTCCAAAAGGTAATATATTCATATAAGATACCTAATATATTATACATATTAATATAGTTATATATTTATCATTTCTGTCCCTATGCCATCTTATCTATTTCATCTAGCTATCTATCTATCATCTATCTATCTATCTATCTATCTATCTATCTATCTATCTATCATCTATCTATCTATCTATTTACATATCCTCTATCTAGTAATCTGACATCCTCCCATTTTCTCAGAGTCCAGGAAGCTTCCCCAATAATTCATGAAATTATCTGCCTAAATTATCCCTTTGATTGAGGTTCTTTATTTTCATGAGTTTTGTGGCCTTAGTGGATGCCATGTTCAAATCTTCTTCAAGATTGTGTCTTGTAAGTATATCTACCCCACAACCAACTTTTGGATATACCTCAGTGCTCACACCAACACAAAAATACTTTCATTCTGCTCCCACCCAATGATTGAGGATAACAGGTTGATAGACACAGCCTTTCCTTGGACTCTATAATACTTTTCACTGATAACCTTTAGCTATTACTTATTTTCTTTATTTAAAATATTATATTGCTTCCAAAACCTAGTCTCTGACAGCAATTCACCTCAAGTCTGATTAAGTAATTTGATGTAAAAATACTACAAATTCTCATAGGTAAGAGACTCTGATAAAAAAAAGGTATTATAAACTAAAACAACAATCACACTTAAATCTCTGATCAAGCCAGGCAGTGGTGGCATAATCCCAGCACTTGGGAGGCAGAGGCAGGCACATTTCTGAGTTTGAGGCCAGCCTGGTCTATAGAGTGAGTTCCAGGACAGCCAGGGCTATACAGAGAAACCCTATCTGGAAAAACAAAACAAAACAAAAAACAAGACAAGACGACAAGACAAAACAAAAAAAAATCTCTGATCAAGTTGGATAGAAAGAAGAATACTCAAATGAGATTTTTCCTAAAATCTGAAAGATGTCCCTGTGAAATCTCTCTAGTTAGTAACATTTTTCAGAGCGATTATCTAGAACAGTTTTTTTTAATTATTATTGTATGCTAATTACTAAGTTTATTTTTTCTGACTTCTGAAACTTTTATCCTTCTTAATCACTGTTTTTGTGCAAAATACTAGCCTCATCTTGGAGAGGGCTTCTGAAGAAAGGGTGTCTAGTAGTGCCAAAACCAACAATCCAAAGTCAAATAGTGGGTTACAAACTGACTACCTAAGTTCTGCTCAAGAGAGCTTCCTCTTGCTGTTCTAAAACCTCTCTGGATAGTTAGCATCTTGCAGATCAAAAGACTGGTCTTTTATTTACACATGATTTGAGTCATTTCCCCAGATTCCATTCTGATTATGCCCAGAATCAGCATCCCAGGACCCTAGCTCCTTTATTATTAGAAAGATACAGGAAGCAAAAGAACAGACAATAGGATAGCTGGATGGGACTCTACCTGGAAATTACCATTCCTACCACACCAGGGCCTGGACCTAAACTCCCTCTGTCCCAGGCTGACCTTGAGCTCAGGGATCTTCCTGCCTTTGTAAGCTTAAACAAAATAAAACTTAGTGGGTGGGATCTTGCCCTGTGATCACCACTCCCTAAACCTCTTTATCTTCCTTTTTAGTATCTTTCTGATACTAAGTTGATTCCTAATGCAACTGACTCTTAAACTTTATATCTGTGAACGTCCTTATACAATTCATGTCACATCTTTATATCTTGTATAGTTAAGAACCTATATACTTTTAAACTCATGTTTTCAATTATCTTTCCCACAGCCTTAGGGCTATCCCAAAGCTTACAGTGTTCTACCATTTTGCTGGGACATAAACACATCTTTGCCTCCTGGATTTGTGCTGTCTCTGATTATCATGGAGTCATTAGTCTTGCAGAGAGGACATTCCTCAGAGGAAGGAACATAACCTAAAATATATGTTTCCACAGCAACCATAAATAATTGTGAAAATCCATGCCTTGCTGATTCCAGGGGCAGGAAGCTTGTCATTCTGTCCTTTACATGGCCAAGCTTGACTCAACATGTTTGCAAAATTTAAAATTTAAAGAATATTTTCATTTTTCTTAGATATTTGAGAAAATTTCATTTAAATATGTAATATTAAATGTTATTAAGTGATCCAAGAATTGACTAGATGCAATTTTACCAAATGTCTGTAATATTACACATACACACACAAAACATACATAAACACACACACACACACACACACACACACACACACACACACACACTTATATTTGTAGTCCCTGAACTAGGAACTTACTACATCATATTTTTCTGTTACTGTGATAAAAATACTCTAATAAAAGCACTATGGGAAATAAGGGATATTTTCATTTACTGTTTCAGAGTAATAAAATCCATCATAGCAGGGAAGATTTGCCAGCAGCGATATGGGGCTGACTTGTGTTGTTAATGTGGAAGTGAAACAGAACAGCAAATGCTTCTAAACTTTAAAATCTCAAGATGATTCCCTAGAAATATACTTTTTCCAGTGTTCAACTCAAAGTTTCCAAACCATGGAGTTAAAATCCACGTAGTCAAACACATGTGCCCGCCAGAAACATTTCACAATCAAACCTGACACTTGACATTTATTTTTTTTATCCTTATACAAACCATTTAGCTGTTAATATCTATACTATAAGAAAAAAGAAATGGACTTGGATAATTAAATAACATAAATTCCCTTACTCTTAATGTAGAGACATAATTTAACATAATAATTGTGCTATGGTATGGTGACCTACACTCATAATTCTAGTACTTAAGAGGCTGAGGCAGGATTGTTGGCTATGGCTATATACAAACATTTTATAAAAGAAGCAAGCAAAAGCAATAGTTTGTATGTTATGGCTTGAATAAGACCTGTCTCATATGGATGCATGTGTTTGAATATCAGTCTCTAGGTTGAGAGTTGTTTTGAGAGTTTGTAGAACTTTTAAGACATAAGCCTGGATTGAAAGCATAGACCACTAAAACAGGAACTTGAAGACCTATAGCAGCTCCTACTTTCAGGCTTTCTCTCTGCTTGCTAATCTATGAATATGTAACATGACAGTCTTATATAGCATTTGATACAGATGGAATCATTCCTGCCCCCCCCCCAGGCTGTACCACTATGCAGGATGTTTCTCCTGAAACCATGAGCCAGCACACATATACTCCTAACCATGTTGTTTTCACTGGGTATTTTGTCACAGCAACAATTAAAGTAATTAATAGATCTAGCTTTGTATTTATTATGAAATTTTCATAATTATAAAAATATATGCAAATTCCACTGCAAAATGTTTCCTTCTAAAGAGAGGCATAGCTTTTGTATTCATGGATAGTTTATTAGACTGTCACAATATAAAAACAATAAGAATGAGTATAATGCTGTCCATGAAGTGTTGTGGTTTTACCAAAGCTCCACCAGTTATTCTGTTTGCTTTGGATTCTGCATCATGGTTTTATTGCTTTTTAAATTTCCTAATAAGCATGAAATACTTATAATTTACTTCTACTGGTTTATATTATATATATTTACATGTTTGTTTTTGTGTGTGGGGGGGTGTATACATGCCACAACTTTCATGTGGAAATCAAGTAACGATTTTCTGGAGGCAGAACCATATGGGTTTGGAGAAATGAGCTCGTGTTTTCAAGTTTGGTAGCAATTGCCTTACTTGCTGAGCTATCTTGCCCACTCACATCTACTGCTCTCCTCTCTTTTGAGAACTGTATAAGCACCATGAAGATAGCATTATTATAATATCTAGGAATGATAACTCACAAATAAGACCCAATAAACACAGTTGAATAAATTCCTTGGGCAATTCACACACTGATTGGAAGAAATACATCATTTTCCATAGAACAACTGAACAGTATAATGAATAGCTGCCTGGTGGGAAATATTTCAATTTTTGTTCTTTCCATGCTAAAATCAATGTAGTTGAGTCACTTGGGGTACAGGGAGTCACCAGGGAATCAATAAAAGTTTTAAACGAGAGACTGACTTGATTGAATTTGAATTTTATAAAGATAAATGGAAGCAAGGAGAGGCTATAACTAGGAATGACAGCAGGCTAAGGAGCCATTAGCAACACATCTTGTATTCTGTAAAGAGATGATGGCCACCCAGGGTAAAGGAAAAGAAAAGATTACAGAAAGATGGCAGTGGAATGGAGAATAAGAAGAGAGAAGTAACAGATTTTGTGACAAATTAGAGTACCTCATCTCAAGCATCTGTATGAATTTTCTGGGGAAATTGTTTTAGAAGAAAATGAAAATTTACATGTTCACAAAGTTTGTAAACAGTTTTTTTATATTTTTCTTATTTTGTAGCATTCAAAAATGATTTGGTTCAATGAAATGATAACCTATGAACATATTTGTCTGCAACACAGTTGAGGGGAATTTTAGAACAGGTCCAAGCCAGGTGTTGTGTTGGGAAACTGGGTATCTAATATCACTCAGAGTAAAATTGCTTGTCTCGGTTACTGTGCTTAAAATTTACTGTAATAGGAAAGAGCAGAGAAGAAATAGGTTGTGGTTAAAAATTGAACCTCTTCTTCTTGGATTTACAATTTGAATAGTTAACAAATATATAAATAAAATCTAAGCTCAAATTTCTCAAGATTTTTTCCTGTTGACATTTATGCTCTACTTTTTCTGAGGAAGCAACATGATGACTTTTCCAGAAAGGATTAATTTTTTGAGAGACTCTGTTCAAAATATGTATCACTCTTTTCTAAATTTTTTTATGACTAGTTTATAAAGTTACTTTATGGTGAGTTTTACTGTTGAAATATATACTATCTCAAAAGTCTTATATGAATAATTCTTACATATCTTTGTCACCATTCCAGTGTTAAAATTGTTTAATTATAATTAATAATATCTCAATCTTCAAGATTACTTTGAACAATACCTTAATTTATTATTTGAGATTACAATCAATCACATCATCTCCTCTTTTCCTTTTATCCTACAAATATATCTCCCCCAATATTCTCTTCTTTGTTCCTTTTCAAATTTACAGCACTTTATTCATTAATTGTTGCTGAATAATAAATGCATATGTGTTTACATATATTTCCCTAAATACACAAACACATCAGGCTTCTTCAATATGCTATTTGTGAGTATATTTTCATGGTTTGTCATTTAATATTGAATAACAAATCATTGTGCTTATCCCTAGGGAAGGTTTTTTGGCTCATTCTCAGCATTTCTTAGTTGCCCTTGTTTGTTTGTTTGTTTGTTTGTTTGTTTTTTGTGAAGGATTGATGCCTATTGGATTTCCTTTGTCCACTTGGCATGTTTATGACTGTTTTTCTGTGATTAGTTCAGATCTGGACAGTCATGTTGTGGAATCTTTATGGGTGTAATGTATAGAGATTTCTATGAGATACAAACTCAGAGCAAACTCCTGATCTTCTGAATATTACACTTTTTCTACCCAGTCTATCACAATGATCC
>JADRCC010568453.1:0-15624 GCA_019843855.1 Hylomyscus alleni
CGGGAAACTACAGTCTCAAGGAATCCGACACCATCTTTTGGCCTCCTAGGCACACATATGGTATACAGATATGATTTTGGAGTCAGCTTATTACTCTGCTCCAGCCTCTTCCCTTGTTGATGTTTTGAGAGAATATCCTAGTGAAGAAGCAAGAGAAAGTTCCTAATGTATATATTTTTTGCATTAGTTATAATTCATGGGCCTAGAGTATTGGCTGATCCAGTCCAGACTACTGCTGTATACCTTCCTTCTGCTTAGATGTTATGTTTTCTGCCCTGTATTATAAGATACACTTTGATAAATAAGACATGTCATCTGAGAAAGATAATGTGTAATCCTTTTTCCCCCATCTAGCCCTTTTTAATAGAAATTTAATTTTAGGCCCTAATTTTGATTGAGAAACTAAATCCCTTTCCTTTTTCATAGGATCAGAACTTATCTGTGAAAGTCAAGAGAGCTCCTGGAATTCCTCTCATGTTCATTATTCAGAACACGATAGTGTTAGACAAGCCTTCTCCCAGAACCGTGGCCTTTGTGAAGGCGGTGGAGGCAGGCCAGCTGGTCTCGGTGCATGAGAAACAAAGTATCAAGCAACTCAAGGAGGAGCAAGGCCTGGCGCGGAACCCTGAACTGAGGAGGAGGGGGAGGAGAAAGAAGAAGGTGGGTGGCCCCAATCCTCTCAGCTGCCTGAAGAAAAAGAAGAAAGCCCAGGATACAAAGTCCCCTGCTTCGGAAAAGAAAAGGAAAAGGAGGCGGATTCGGAACAGATCCAGCCGGAAAGAGCCTTCAGAGCCGCACAGTGCCGAGCCTCACAGTGCGGAAGGATGATGGCGCTGTGGGTGCTCGGAAGACGGCGTGGAAACTAACTTCCTTTGCAAACTGTGAAAATGTTTATACCAGAGGACTAACTTATTTTTGTAAACTAGTACTGGCACGTACACTTTTGCCAACACTAAAGAATGGTTGGGTTAGTCAATGTGCTTCTTCAGTTGCTTGCTTTAGGGGATGCGTTTTTATTAATAAAATTATTATCTCCAGTTTCTCCCCATTCTCACCCTCCAAGTGGTGTGTGTATATGTGTGGTATATGCAGTAGTATGTGTTTCTGAGCGTGCGTGCGTGTTTGTGTAGGTGCAGTAGTATGTGTGAGCTTGTGGGGGGGGGGGGGTGTGCATGTGTATGAAGCAGCCAGAGGCCAGCATAAAGTGTCTTCCTCTATCACTCTCCACCATTATTTTTTGAGACAGTTTTTCACTAAATCAATAACTTGCCAGTTAAGTGATACTAGATGACCATTAAGCCCAGAGATCCTCCTGTCTCCTTTCTGGTGCTGGGATTGGCAGCATTCACTGTTGAATGCGGCTTTTGTGCGAGTCGGGGGGAATCTGACCTCAGCTCCCCACACTGGTGCAGCATGTAAGGTACTGACTGAGGGATCACTCCAGCACCAAATAGTTTTAAAAGTCAGTCCTAAGGCCAATGAGATGGCTCAGTGGGTTTCTTAGGGTTTCTACTCCTGCAGAAAACATCATGACCAAGAAGCAAGTTAGGTAGGAAAGGGTTTATTCAGCTTACTCTTCCACATGGCTGTTCATCATCAAAGGAAGTCAGGACTGGAACTCAAGCAGGTCAGGAAGCAGGAGCTGATGCAGAGGCCATGGAGGGATGTTCCTTACTGGCTTGCTTTCCCTGGCTTGCTCAACTTGTTCTCTTACAGAATCCAAGACTACCAGCCCAGGGATGGCACCACCCACAATGGGCCCTCCCCGCTTGATCACTAATTGAGAAAATGCCCCACAGCTGGATCTCATGGAGGCACTTCCTCAACTGAACTTCCTTTCTCTGTGATAACTCCAGCCTGTGTCAAGTTGACACACAAAACCAGCCAGTCCAGTGGGTAAAGATGCCTGCTACCTACTTTGATAACTGAACCTCAGCCCTGAGACCTAGAGAACTGACTCCCAAAACTGTCTTCTTACCTCCACACCTGCACACAAAACAATGTCATTTGTATTTTGGGGGGAGGGAGATTCCCTTGCTGTAATAAAGCATATAGCATGGAAGAAATCCATAGTTTGAGGATATCTACTGCCTTTATTACAAACTACATGAGTCCTAGCTGAAGGTCACTTCAATTTTCTTAAATCTTGTTTATTTATTGTCCTAAGGAAAACATTCCATTTTTTAAGCCCCACATGTTCAATAACGTGTTGATTTTTGCTTTTAATAGCTGATCTGAATACTATCCCCCAATGGCAAGAATTTTAAAATAATGTTCTACTGGGTATCCTGTTGAAGTGTCCAAATAATTGATTCAATTAGAAATCTTTTATGTCTGGATTTATGTAAAATAAGATGGTTGTGATTTGACAAGTTTAATACTAGTTTTTCATGTTTAGGTAGAATGAAATGTTTAAAATCTTTAAAATATGTCATCTTATTGTACAAACTTATTCTTACAATTTTTAGTTTAGATGTAAATGGAGGGCCAGAAAGATGGTTGCACCCATCCAAAACTATCAAAACGCCCCAGCCCACTCCACGGAGAAGGAGAAGGGTGTTGAGGGACCATTCCTGGTACTGTAAGCCCTGGGCAGAAGCCATGTCGAGACCTTATTATGGTTACACTGACATCGATGGTTCTCTAAATTGACATAGCAGCAAACAGCCTTTTATCTATACTTACATCTGTACACAAAAAGGTTCACAGCCTTAATCACAGAATCTTCTCTTTGCAATAAATGATGCTGAATATAGAGACTCATGCCTCCCCAACATGCACCTGAGACAGTTCTTACCCACAGCCCTAAACAAGGCAATCATACCACCCCTCCAAGGCTCAAAAAGCATTACAGAAGTGTACTAAGAACCAGAAGATGAGATGAGGGATTGCAAACTGCTGTTTTCCAGACTAGAAACAATTACTGAAATTATTAACTCGAATCTTGTTACCTGCCTTGGACCCATCTACCACAGGCCTCACTCATAGTCAAGGTGGGGGAAGGGGCTCACGGGGCCCTACCATTTACTTCTGAACCATTCACTCTTGATAGATTCTGAGAAGGGGAATCACTGTCTCTCGATGTGTACCCACTGCTGAGCCCACCATGCTCTAGTGGAGAGCGTCAAAAGCATGGCCACCCAGACAGCACTGGTCACAATGAGAGATCTGTGGGAAGGGGGAGGCTGCCAGCAGGAATGTGTAAAATTGTCTAAGAACAATTTAAATTAAGAGAAGGTACTGGCTAATTGCAATACATCTATCTCAGTTTGGTTTCAGAGTACCTAGCATGTAATGTTCACGTAGAATACTTAATACTGCCACCCATGTACTAATTCGTTATAGGAACGTGGGAATTTTTTGCTAGGAGGGTTGGAAATGATTACCAGCACCCACCAAAATTTTGAAATGAAAGGTCTACACCAAGTTACACATGTGACATATAAGATCTTACCTAGTTTTTTCCTATACAACTGGTAATTCTGCCACTTGGAAAAGATGCCTGTGGCCAGGATGTCTTATGTAAGTATTTATCAGCTTAGCTTAAATCTAGACATTGCTGCACTTCTTAAATAATTCTTGAATAAGTACTTACTGTAAACTATAGAATTCAGGTTCTTAATTTACTCTTTAAAAGACTTTGTGGTTTTTCTGGAATATAGCAACAAGACCAGGCCTAACAAGATGCTTAACAGTGCAGTGCTCACTTAGCATTATGAGAAACGAATTCATCTCCTGCACCACACACACACACACACACACACACACACACACACACACACACGAAGAAACACATGAAACAGAATGAAATTCTTGTTACTTAAAAAATGCAACAAATATTTCTTACCACTAGACACCACCTTATAAAGCAGACTTTTAACCAGTATTGGACAAAAAGAAATAGACTGTTTAATATAACTGTCATTAACTGTCATTACATATGCTCCAAAAACTGCTTAGTATATATTTTGGTTTTATTATTTGGACCCAATTACTAGTCTCCCTTCTACATTGGGAGTGAAAGATAAACTGAGTTACAAGTCAAGTGTCGAGTAGGCTTGTAAACTCACTGGGATTTCCCTTGAGCTTCAGAATTTATAACTGTTAGACACACTTAGAGACTGCATGTATGGTCCTGTTGTCTCTCACGTCTAGACAAAGGGTTAGGAGGGTAGGAAAAGCCAAGCAGAAGCTGTTGGGCTTTCACGTATTAGGAGAGTAAATCAAAAGCTAGGCCCTCGCATGCCTTTAATCCCAGCACTAGGGAGGCAGAGGCAGGTGGATTGCTGAATTTAAGGCCAGCCTGGTCTACAGAGTGAGTTCCAGGACAGCCAGGGCTATATAGAGAAACCCTGTCTCAAAACAAAAACAAAAACAAAAACAAAAAACAAAAGCTAGACCCTCATGGGCAGAGCTGCAGATCGCTGCCATCATTCCATGCTTGGGTAAGGCAGACATGCTGATTTCATGAGAGGGACTGAGTTACCAATACCAAGACGTTTAAAAGCCGATCAGATGAAAGGCCCATCTGACGCTGCTGCCTTTACAAACTGAAAAGTACTCTCTCAACCTTTTAATTCCCTTCAAAATCCCTCTTATTTGTGAAGGAGAAAAGGCAAACAGCAGAACGAGAGAGAATATGAATCTTATAAAGGACACATGTGGAAAATAGAACAATAACTAATACTAAAAAGACAACACAGTGCCTAAAATAGGCACAGAATATAAACAGACCCCAGTACTAAGAAATCTGCAATGGCCAATGAGCACAAGCAAAGACGCTCCCTATTATTAGCCTCCAGAGAAATGTAAAGTACACCACAATAGATGAGGTGTCACCTCACACCCGGCAGGACTGCTGTAACCAAGCAGAACATAACAGAACATAACACGTGAGCACCCAGGAAAAACCAGACTGGCATATATTGGTAGTGTGATTTTAAAACGGCAACTCTCTTGGAAAACAGTCTGGCAGTTTTTCAAATTGCTAAACGTGCATTTACAACATTATCTGGCAGATTCACTCCTGGGTATATGTTTGAGAGAAATTAAACAGATGTCCAAATGCAACTTATATGCAAGAATCCACAGTGGCACTATTAATAACAATAAAAGGGGGAACGTCACAAGTGTTCGACAATCGACAAACACAACACAATGAAATGGAGGGCTGCATGCAGGAAAGAGGAATAAAACCATAAACTCTGAGATGGTTGAGCCTTGAAAAACTTGCTACCTGGAAGAAACCAAGGGATCAAGTATTGTATAACTACATTTCTTTAAGATGTGAAGAATGAGTGACTCTAGTCAGAAACAATTTGTAAATTTCTATGGTAAAGGAAATGGGGGCAGATAGGAGGGAAAGAGGCAGAGAGTTTCTTTGGGGAGTAATGAAAGGTGTAAAGTTAATTTTGCTACTGATACCTTAGCATGAGAATATATTAGCATCATTTGATCTGGTATACTTAGTTGACTCTGCCTTGTATTAATTTAATTATATCTTAGTAGTTTGAAAAATACACTCATGATAAGCATAGTATGCAAATGTATTCATGAATCAGGCGAGTAATCATGAGGACTGAACAAAATATACTCTGTACTTTGGATGATAAAGAAGAAAAGAGAATATCAACTGGATTCTTTCCAAGAGAAAATAAGTATTCTGACAAGCCATTTGTATACTAATAGGTCATTTCTTTTCTTCTTGTGAACTCACATCAAGTGGGTCTTTGCCAGCCTAATACTCCCTGTCCTCTGTCCGATGCAGTCAGAAGCTGCCATCTGTTTCAGTCATTTGCTAGAATGTCCCAGATAACCCATGGGTAGTAATTGCTAAGAAGATAAATAACTTCCAAATACTCCTCATTTCACAACGGCGTTTTGACCAAGTTGACTTGAAAATGATAATGTTGGTGCGATGAGGGAGTTCTGGTGTCCAGAACTGAATTAGCAAATGTAAACTTTTTAATGGTAAGCAACAGGAGCAGGGTACAGCTTAACTCTGGAGGAATCATGTCCACACTAGCCTGTCAGCTTTTCGCATTCAGAAAGAGTTGTGCATAAAAGCGAATGTCCAAGAGCATCATTGAGATTTAGGTATCCACATTCATGTCCTGTCCCATCTTAGCCTCCTTAGAATGGTAGTAAACCAGACAGCTGAGCAGGCAGAGAGCAGCTCTGACCACAGCAGCTTGGGTTTTACTGTGATTTTTACTCCCTGTGTTGATAATTTTAGATCATTCAAAGAGCCACTAGGATGTTCTTTGAAGTTCAATGACTTTTCTTTTAAATTGATGCTTGTGTTAGTTTTTCTCTTCTGAGACAAAAACCACTAATAAAAGAGGATATGTTAATGTTGGCTCATTGATTC
Source organism: Hylomyscus alleni (assembly GCA_019843855.1). Lineage (NCBI taxonomy): Eukaryota > Metazoa > Chordata > Mammalia > Rodentia > Muridae > Hylomyscus > Hylomyscus alleni. The sequence goes on from JADRCC010568453.1 coordinate 6,371, forward strand.
AGAGGTTTCTGCCCATGTATATTTGGCTTTGTTGCTTAGGCCTGTGGAGACCCAATACATTATGGTGGGAGCATGTGGCAGGGAGCTGTTCACCTCCTGGTAATGAGAAAATGAAAGGAAAGGAAGTGGGTAGGATCGTGGTATCTTCTTCCAGGGTGTGCAGCCAAGGGCACACTCCTACTTGTCTGTGCCTACGAGTTCCAACACCTTCCAATATCACCACAGGCTAGGACACTACTTGTAAAATATTATCCTTTAAATTATATCACCATTGATTTGAAGTAATGGCTAATACTATTTGTGGCCCATACTTAATGAGTTTGATGAATGTACGATGAATGAAACTGACTTAGATGAAATCTACCATCATGTGTATTCCAGGGTCTCCGGGTTTTATAACTAACTCATGACTACCTAGATCACAGTGATTGTCTTTGATGTACTGTAAGAAAGTGGCCATCTTCTTTTGGCTTGTCCATTCAGCTCACGTATAGATCAACTCCTCCACCCTGCCCCCAAGACATTTGGAAATAACCAGCAGTTTTTTAAAAAATATACTAAATGGACTCCGTGGGTCTAAAAATAGAGCATATGTGAGCAGTAAAGGAGTTAGAGGGAAGGAAAGGGGGAAGGGCATGATCAAAACACATCACATGGATGTATGAGATTCTTGAACAACATGAAAGGCAGTTATAAAATTTACATGTTGGTGTGAAGAAAGTCATACTTAGTGAAGGGACTCTAGCCAGCCTGAGCATGGCAGACAAGACTCTGGCAGGCCTTGTCCTTCTCCCACATTCCCTCTGCCTTGCTAAACACCATTAAATTGTATTCCTAATGCTAGCCATCAAGGTCCACTTCCTTATTTGTCTACTTCCTCCTCTTGAGGCTGACTACCCAGATCCAGCTATCAAAGTACTGAATTCTAACACTCAACCCCTCCCCCTTGACTCACCTAATTTACATGCTTAATTAAAATTAAACACTTCATCCTAACATGGAGTTTTCCCTTTTCCCTTTATTTATATGGGTACATTGTAGCTGTCTTTAGAGACACCAGAAGAGGGTGTCAGATTCCATTACACATGGTTGTGAGCCACCATGTGGTTGCTGGGAGTTGAACTCAGAACCTCTGGAAGAGTTAAGTCAGTGCTCTTAACCACCGAGCTATCTCTCCAGCCCCGCCCCTCCCACTTTTACCTTTATAAACTGCCATTTTCCTATGGGTCATATCTATCTCCCCTTTATTCATAGGCAGTCCTTTGTCTGCTCTAGGGCATAAATAGCACTGCCTCCTTGACTTTGATTCTTTCCCCTTCTCCCTTCTAACTGAAATATTACTGTATATAACTCTGAAAGTTATCCTTTCTCACTGCTTTGCCTTCTGAATGTCTGAGTGGAGGTTTTGTGTGTGTGTGTGTGTGTGTGTGTGTGTGTGTGTGTGTGTGTCTGTGTGTGTGTGTGTGTGCACAAACGTGTGTTCTGTCTGTTGTGGAATAAGACATTTCCTGGGGAGAGGCAATACACAAATCTATCCACCCCTGATAGGAAACCCAAGTATGGATATATCAAAGCCCAACTTGATGAACCAATGAGCTTCATTGTAGTTACTTACAGGAATATGGGTGAGCATTTACTTACAGAAACAGAAATGGCTCAGACAACTTCATCACCCAAGTCCACCCCAGCATGGGTGACAGTTCAGAAAAGCTGGAAACTTGGAGCACCCTGCACACACAGCCTATAGGCAGCTCAACAGGGTGAAGAGTTTCCTCTCCAGGTGCCTCAGTTGGTTTAACACCTCCCCCAGGCAGCTCTGCGGTTTTGTTTCTTCCAGGCGATTTGTCTTGTGCCAGGGTCTTCTTTGAGTTTTGTTTGTCTAAGGGTCTTCTTTGCAGCTCGATTTATCAAAGCCTCCTTTTTTTGAATCTTGGCTTGCTTGAAAGTCAGCCCTCTTTTCTGCTTACTCTGGAAGGGAGGCACCTAGTGAATCTGATCAATTTCAGGGACTTCTTGAAGCTATTTTGGGTTGCTTACCTTCTTCTAGGAATTTCTCTGTAGGTTTGAGTGTTTTGATCTCAGAGGAAACTGTTACAGAACACCATAGCACTTAAGCATGGATTATTTTGTGGAGCCACTGCACCCTGCTCTGCCCCAGAGATTCTAAAACCCTTTTGAGAGATCATCTCAACTTTTATCAGGACAGAAGCCTGTGTCCTGTTAGAGTAGTAAGAAAAGAAGGATGCAAAGTAGAAAAAAGAGGAGAATAAGAAAATGACTAAACCTTGACAAGAAAAAAGAAAGTGAGAAGTCATATAGAGATAGCTAATATTATGTTGATGACTACCTGAACGTTTAAAGCTTTAAGATTGCAGTGCTTATGAGAACCAGAAAGCAAAATTAACTTCCAAATGTTAAGGGCTAGCTGGGTGAGGTGGTGCATGCCTTTAATCCTAGAGCCAGGTGGATCTCAGAGTTGGAGGCCAGCCTCCTCTACAAATGGAGTTCCAGGACAGCCAGGGCTACGAAGAAAAACCCTGTTTCAAAACAAACAAACTAAAAATCTAGAGTCCCTGGTGAAGACTTGGTACCAGTATATGAATAAAAACATCTTCCTTATTAAAATATATTGACGGGTGAATCTCTAAAGCACCCAGATGTGGAGGTTTGCATAGGTTTGGTGCCATAGACTCATGTGTTTGAATGCTTGGCCCACAGTGAGTGACACTCTTAGGGGGTGTGTTCTTGTTGGAGTAGGTGTGGACTTGTTAGAGGGGGCATGTCACTGTGGGGGTGAGCTTTGAGTCCTCACATATATACTCATGTCCTGACGGCTTTTGAGTCAAGATGTAGAACTCTCAGCTCCTTCTTCAGCACTATGTCTGCCTGCATGCCACCGTGCTTCCTGCTATGGACTAAACCTCTGAACCTGTAAGCCAGCCCCAATTAAATGTTTGCCCTGTAAGAGCTGTCTTGGTCATGGAACTCTTCATAGCAATGGAAACCCTATCTAAGACAAATAACAATACTTTTACAATCAGCTTCAGAAGAATACTGAGCAATAAAGCACCCAGCTCTGATTGCACAGAGGAATCACTGGAAACCAAGGAAATGCCCAACCAAAAGTATTAGTACCTGTAATGGGGAGATGGATCTAGGCACTTGCTTAACTAAAGTATTTTCTGTGGGCAGCCTGGCTGGAATCTTTGGTGTAATACCAGAGAACTTACATTGTACAATTTGATCAATCTGGGTCTCCGTCAGGCTTCTTTCAAGTTTCAGGTTTGAGTCAAGTGTCCAGATCCAGACTCCGAGACCTGTCTGAGACAAACAAATATTATCAGGCATGAGGAGAGGCAAACCTTCTGAGGAAATCTTATAGACCATTTCCACAATAATCTGCTAAGCAAACACACAGATCCTCTCTACACGTGCCTATGCTATTGAGCTAGTCCGAGGGTGGAATAAAATAACTCAAACATGTCATTTCAGTGTCTGTCGTGTAAATATTTAGTCACCTATATGGATTATTTTTATTAAAGCGATGCTTTGTGTCTATGGTCTATATACTACATTAGTACTTGTGTAGCGAGCAAGGTAAGTGTAAATTGTGATTATTTTCCTCTTAGAGATATCCATTTGATCCAGGACCCTTAAGAAGACTTTTCCAATTAAATCACCTTGTCTTCTACTTTTCCTTTTGATAGTGCTTGCCCACAGAGCTTAAGCTTTGCATTATATGGCTTTCTATCTGCATTACTTAGAATTTGTTTCAGTTCTGAATAGTAAAGAGCCACAAAGGCAATAGCTCAAAAAATTACTCCTAAATGATAAAGCATTCCAAAGTTCATTGACTTGGACCATAATCCCTTAGGGATTGATGGCTGTGCTTGCTGGTCTTCCTGGATAGCGGAATTGTGGCATCTGAGCAATCTGACTTCTAGCTGAAGGTCATGTGATGACCCCTGCTTGAACAGGACATGGGGTGAAACGTTAGGGACTGGCTGCATGAGTCAAAAGAACCCTATTAAAAACATATATGTATATTCCTGTATTATCTTCAAGAGCTTCGTTATAAAACTCTGGATAGGGCCAGGGTGTTTACAGGCTAGAGGCCCCTTATGACTGAAACAGGATGATACTAGCAGGCTTTGAAAAGGCCACACAGATGACAAAGCCAATAGGAAACTGCTACTAGACAAAACATATATAGGCCTGTTAGTCTGGCATGTTCTTATTTGACTTAAAAAAAAAATCCCTATTTTTGGAGGTCACACAGCTGTGCCGTACATTGTCTTCCCACCGACTTTAATAATAACATGTCTGACATGTGGATTACGGCTAACAGCTGGGTCTATTACTTCACAGAAACTTGAAGGCTACTATTCCTAAAATCACTGACTCATTCTGGACCCAATAGATAACTGATGAATAAGGAAAATAAACGAAAAGGCTTGGCATCTCTATTTTCATTTCTGTCTATCTCCATTGGTGTCTTTTTTTGGGGAGGAAGACAGAATCTCATATATCCCAGACTGTCCTTGAACGCACTGTACAACCAAGGATGACTCTGAGGTCCTGATCACCCTGCCTCTAACTCCCAAGTGCTAAGAATACAGCTATGTAACTGTAGCTGCCTTTCCCTCGGTATGTTAATCTGTATCAGCTCTGCATGTAGACATGTTGACCAATGTAGTCTCTGTTGTCAGAGACTACACTGTGTGCTTCTCTGGCTCTGTTCCCTGTTAGAATGAGGTTTTTCTTCTACTCTGTCCTTTTATTTTCTTGTCACCTTGCATCCATTGTCCCAGATTTATCCTAAGGCACACAGGCAACCATGAGGCCATCTCATCACCGTGAGACATGATGACACTACCAATAGAAAAGTGTCACCAGCTCCTGCCTTATGTCACTGCTCATTAGTTCAGCGACTCATGGCCAGAATGCCTGAGCACAAGGAAGATCGTTTCTAAAACTCTATCCATGCCTATGACAAATAGATAATATTCAAATTTTATCCCCTTCCCCCAACCAAATAAAGGCTAAGTGCTCCCTCTATTGAAGGAGCTGTCTGATCACTGTTTGATGGAGCTGGCTCCCTTTTGCTTCCAGTTGAAACCCTAAACTTCACCAAAGCTTCAGTGGTCTCATTCGAAATATGTGGGTTTGGTTGTCTTTTGTTTATTGTGTTTTGTTTTTTTGTTTTTTTGTTTTTTGTTTCTCTGTATAGCCCTGGCTGTCCTGGAACTCATTCTGTAGACCAGGCTGGCCTTGAACTCAGAAATCTGCCTGCCTCTGCCTCCCAAGTGCTGGGATTAAAGGCATGCGCCACCACTGCCTGGCTTAGAAATCTTTTACATCTGGATTTATGTAAAATAAGATGGTTGTGAAACCAAAAAAAAAATATGTAGGTTTGTTTTACTCCACTTGTGTCCTTGCACAACACCCTGCCATCAGTATCAGAGATCCAAAGGGGTAGGCTAGGCAGAGCGGCTGGTCCAACGAAGGAATACATGGTTGGCAGAAATGCTGGGAACATTATGAGACACAGGCTCAGAGCCAGCAGAAGTCATGTGTGGAAGACAGAATCAAAGGTGGGGAGTTCTTGCTCCACTGAAAATGGTGGCAGGGGACATGAAGAAGGGAAGAATTAAGTGCAATTCTTTAATTTGCACTAACAAACTAGAAGTCTATTTGAATCATATACAATCCTGCAGGTGAGTGGCTCAGGGCTGTTGTGGGGCTGGTAGTTTTCAGGAACTCGGGCTACTTCCAGGTCACGGATCCTCTCTATGTGTAGTCCCCTGTCAAGGTTCACTCATGAACCAAGGTGACCTCTACAGTTCTAGCCACGAGGTAAGAAAAAGGACAAAGTTGAAAGGGGGCAAAAGTCACATACCATCTGTCCCTTGCAGAGGGATCCTAGAAGTTGCCACATCACATTTACTCAAGGTCACAGACATGGTTTCTTGCCAGGAAAAAGGATGGTGTGATCTGCATCCCAGTCAGCTTTGCACTCGGGGAAATCAGGGCCACTGTTACTAAAAATGAAGAGCAATGATTTCTACACAGCTTTCCTCTGCCTGGGAATTCAATGCATTCTTGTTCCTTTAAAATAAATTCTGTAAAACACTGGTTCTTTACTCCTCTGTAAAAAAAAAAAAAGGATAATAATCAATATGATAAAAAGGAAAACACTATTAAAACATTGTTGGTTCAGATTGGTGTGACACTGGCTGTCTTCTGCGGCACCACGGTTGTTATGTCTAAATGCCAGTGTTCTTCCAGTACATTTGTTTGGTGTGTGTGTGTGTGTGTGTGTGTGTGTGTGTGTGTGTGTGTGTGGTGTGTGTGACCTTCACCAGCCTCTAGAGAGATGATCCAAGGGAGACAAGAACACAGTTCAGTTCTACACAGCCCAGTAGCTAGTGTTGGTTCAAACGTCGAGAGTCTAACCCTGAGTAGTTTATTTTACGAATATTTAAGCACAATGAAACCTTGTGAAGACTTTTCTGGTGATAATCAACTCAGTCCTACACGCACAACAAAGCATAAAACAATCTTTTTTTGAGGAACAAAGTAAGCTAAAAAAAAAAAAATTGGATGTGACTACATCAAAAACCGTTCGAAAAGTGCACATGGCACTTTCTGAAAAGATAACTTCTACAGATGGACTGCAGGAAACAAGGCTATGCTAGGGGTCTGTAGGAGGGTCAACAATGCAGATAGTGCAGAGGTCACCAGGCTAGAAAGCCCAACGGATTCCAGCCTTCTGAGCACATAACAGGTCTTGCATTCCTTCCCCTGAAGGAACTACAAGGACCAAGCTAACTCCACCCTTTCCTCTTCCATTTGCCCCCTGTCTTACTTAGCTCTTCAACCACTTTTAAGAGTCTGGACCCCCATCCTTCCTGAGTAAACTTCGAGCGTTAGCCAGGGACAATCAGTTCCTTGCTGACAGACACAGCCAATCCTTGTAAGGGACAAGTTGCCCCCTACTGCCCCCTTTTTCCCGCTTGTGGATTTTTTCTTCAGTTTTTTGTTGTTTGTTTGTTTGTTTGTTTGTTTAAAAGGCCTGTGCTTGCTGGGGGAGTTGTGGTTCCAGCTCCCAAGTCTGGCCATGTCCCTAATTGATTAGCCTTAGAAATCCACTGTTCCTGCTCAGCTTGTACTGCACGGTCCTCATCATCTTCGAGACCCCAGACCCAACAGAACAACCCTAGGTGCTTAACATCCATGCTCCTCTACTGTTTATCTGTGGGCACAAAACCCCCCTGCCTCCTAATATGCATGCACGCCATGGCATAAGTGTGCAGGTTAAAGGAGAGGACATCTTTCAGATACTAAAGGAGAGGACATCTTTCAGATACTAAAGGAGAGGACATCTTTCAGATACTAAAGGAGAGGACATCTTTCAGATACTAGCTCTTTTTCCATCATGTGGGTCTGGGGGTTGAGCTTAGGTAGCCGTATTAAGTAGCAAGGACCTTTACCTGTTAACTTACTGTCCTGGCCCTCGATAAGAATCTAATCACATGGGACTGGCTCGTCAGTTAAGAGTACTGACTGCTCTTTCAGAGGTTCTGAGTTCAATTCCCAGCAACCACATGGTGGCTCACAACCATCTGTAGTAGGATCTACTACCCTCCTCTGGTGTGTCTAAAGAGAGCAATAATGTACTCCTATGCATAAAGTAAATAAATAAATCTTTGGAAAAAAATAAAAAAAAAGAATGTAATCCTAGAGTCAGAGCTAAAACGAAATTGACAGTCACAGCAAAGTGTTACTCTATATCTATTGCAAAAGTCACATTACAAAACCAGTTGTAGCAAGGAATGGATAGATTAAAACTCTAATACATTGATGGCAAAATTGCAAAGCCACCCCAAATCATTTAGAATTGATTACAAAGCTAAACATTCGTTTGTCATTAAGACTAGTAATCCCATTCCTCAGAGATGACCAAAGAGAAATACAGAAATATCTTCACACAGAAACCTTGCCTACAGCCACTTCATTTACAGTCAATGAAGACCCAGGACAACCTTGGCTCTAAACGTAGACAAAGGAGTGACCAGCTCTATTATACCTTTGCCTTGAATAGTGGTTCAGCAACAGAGAGAAATGAGTTATTGTTACATGCAGAAATGGGCATGGACCTCAGAAAAATCGTGCTTCGGAGAAGAAGCCCGTAGCAGAGGCTACAAAGGGTGTGACGTCATCGATGTAACATTCTGAAAAGAACAAGACAGTGAAGACAGGGAATAGGTCAGTGATCACTGCAGGCTGGGAGCGAGGGAGGAAAATTACTACAAAAGGGCAAAAAGAAATATTGCCAGGTGATGGAAATGTTTTTTCTCTAAATTATAGTGATGGTTGCAAAATCATAATTGCTGCCAATGCGTAGACAGTGGACCTAAACTGAATGAATTATATTATATGTAAATTATTCTTTAACACCCCCCCACACACACACCTGCCTCCACGTCTGGAAGTTACACAATTACGCAAGTCTGATAAAAATCAGGAGGCAAGAGTGACTCTGGTTTAAATTGATGAGTGCAACTTTAAGAAAATAATGCAGTCAGTTACTGCCAACATCAAAGCTTTATGTACAGCTCGCAATTAAACTTAGCTTCAGAGAATTCGTTACTTTTGTATTTTAATGTCTGCAAGTGCACAATTTGAGACGGATAGCTCTATTTAGGAAAATGCCTCTCTCTCTCAGAATTATCTGATATTGACTCAGGCAAGTCACAAGTCACAGTCTATTGGACACTGAAGGGCTAAAAGAAGTTGTTTTCATAATGAAGGATGCCATATCCAGGAACCAGGAAAACAATAGGAGAAAATTTCGTGCAGATATGAGTTCTGTTCTTATAGATTAACAGCCTGTCTCATGGATGCCAGACAGAGTCCTTTGCTCTCGTGATCATGGAGGCTTACTAAGTTCAAGAGAACTGGTGATTTTCCTGAAAGAAGACTAGAGGATCAACATCCAGGATAGATTGATGGGGTAAAGGATACAGGAAGAAAGTGGCTGGGATAAGACCTTTCCCACGTTTTAACCAATAGGAAACCATTGTGAAAAATACACTGAACTTATGTGAATGTTGGGTTACATTATATTTACAACTCTGAGGAGTCTGGGTAGGAGGTAGGGGTGGAAGTATAGATGTTCAGTCTAGCTAGGACAGGTGAGAAATGACCAATCACATCTTGAAATAAGAAGTAGTCACTGGGGTGGCTGGAGA
>JADRCC010568454.1:0-12581 GCA_019843855.1 Hylomyscus alleni
CAGATTTTATAATGGGGGAGGGTTTATTTCATGAAAGTATTTCATTCGTATCTAGTTTGATAATCAAATATTTCATATTTATTTTTATTTAATGACATAAAATACATTTATTTCTTTGGGAATACTTAATAGTCTGTATTGGGGGTTGTCTCTATTTGATTACACTGTATGATAATTTTTATAGGTTAAATTTGCAAATATATATTTATTTGAATGTTAGTTTTACATATTGAGTTGTGGATATCCTTTTTCCCATTTATATATTCTTTTAAATTTTATTGTTTTTTTTAAATTACTGTGTGTCCAAGAACTATGTATGCATGTATTTGTGAACTTATATATCTGTAAGTGCCACATTACAATATTGGGAATCTGAAAAAAATCTTTCAGGAGTTGATTCTCCTTTTGCTCTATAAGAACCAGGAATTAAACTCAGATGAGACCAGAATAAACAACAGAATAGAAAATATTTCACATGCTGAGTCTTATGGGAGAATCTTCTCCAATTTTTAACCTCACTTAGGTAGTTGGCATGCATTGTTTCAAACAGCAATACTGATTCCAACATACTGGTATTAATTTATTAATCATCATTTACCCAGGTCTGTGATAGCTCCATTTTGGTGTTAACAAAGAACATAGAAATATCAATGAATGTTAAATTAATCATTAAGATACAACTTACAATAATCTTGATAATGCTAAATATAAAATATATTTGATTTAGATGAAGCAAAATATCATGGTTTTGGAATTTAATTTGGCAAGGAACTGAGATTGGCCTCTGGCAATACTTATAAAAAATGCATTGCATACAAGCTGACAATACCATGTGAGCAGAGGATAAGAAAGAATTGTTAATAAAACTCAGCATCAGACGATGAAAATAACGATAACAAATGTCAAAATTTATTGTCTACAGATTTTTGGAACAGTTAATTTAATAGGTTGTAGTGTTGAATTTTGATTTATTACCAAAATTTTAATGTACCATGCTTTATGTTGATGAATTTTCTAAATAACTTAAACATGTGCAATATGTTTTATGTTAAAAATATTTTTATAATAAAAACCTAAATAATTAAACATAACATGAAATAGTGTGAAAAAATCATAATTACCAAAGTACAAAACCTAGCAGTTAATGCTTTCTATAAATATAAATAAACTATAGCCTCAGCAGTGAAAATGCTAACTTGCAAGCCTGATAACTTAAGTGTGATCCCTGAATCACAAGTTGGAAAAGTATATCTAACACGTGGAATTCACCTCTGACCTCCCCATACATGGACATGTAATGCACTCAAAATCACAAACATCATAATCATACATTAGCAATGATAGTATAAATAAGTGAACTATAGGTCAAATTAGCAATAATATTTTGTGATAATGCATATTTAAAATAAAACTGAATAGCCATAGTACATATACTGCTACATCTGTGAATGTGTGTGTGATGTCTGGGTATTGCATGCATATCTCTATGTGAGCACAGATTTTTGAAAATCATAATTTATTCTATTTTATTTGTACATACAGTTTTATTTGTACATACAATACATCTGCCTTCCATCTTTCTATTTTAGTGTTCTCAGTCTACCATGAATTTTAAATCAAAGCAATCTTCACCAATGATCTTATTTTTTATCTAACATCACTAAAAGTTCTCTGAGGTTCCATTTCTCAGAAAGTATCTTAAGGGAGTCTCAGTGTCTGTGCAATTCTAGTGATGTTTAAAAAACATTATGAGCAGTAGTGATTTTATTTTTAACAACTTAGTTAGTCTTTCTTTATATAACAGAATGCCTTAATGACTGTATGACTAGGATTTTTAAAAAAGTAAAAATAATTATTCATTTAGAAAAAATATCAAAGATGTTAGGTGCCGGCCAATGTCAGCCACACAAGCATAGCACGTCGCTCACCTACACATGCGCTTGACTATACATTGCCCATCCCACCGTACCCTCCCCGAAAGGGTGACACGGTATCAGCAGGCCCTGCTGAGCCAATGAGGCATTGTGCAATGTTGGCAGACATTGCTAGCCAATCAGGCATCGACACATCGGCACAGGAGAGCTTAAAAGCTGACTGCCCCGTGGGTTGGGGTCTTTCTCTCAATTCAATGAGGGCGCTCCTAATAAAGTGTGATTGAGAAGGATCCTGGTGTTGTCGTCCTTCCTGAAAGCGGGGGGGAGGGGGAGCACGCAACACAAAGATAGTTTATCCTATTTAGGACTAGGTATTTATGAAAATCATAATAATCCTACATATGCTTCACAAATAACTTATTAATCAGAAATGTATAGAAGTACATGATACCAGTTATAAAAAACATGCACATGTAATAATATCTGATTTAAATTTTGGGTCCAAATAGATGACCATAAATCTGTTACTTGTGATCATAATTCTACTATACAACATTTCTTGCTTTTTCCTTATCAACTACAGCAAAGACATATTATTTAAGAAGATCTGATAAATTAATGACTTAAGATTTAGTACAAGTTTAACATATTACTATTTCAGTTATTTTCTAGAATACCAATTTTTCCTTTCCATAATTTTAATTATATATAAATTCTTCAAATTCTTTCATGGACATATAAAGAAAGCACAGGAGAGTGAAAAAATTATGTGCTTTTAAGCTGATAATAGATTTTAATGCATTCTGTGAACTAAAGAAAAATTCAGACATGAACAGCTATGAATTTAAAACTCTGCTTGGTTCAGTAGGAAGGACTGGATATTTTCATTACTTGTTACATCCGTAGGAAAGTAATATTTCCCTGATTAGTAATGGGATGAAGCATTTTCATATTAATATCTGAATAAAGTATCTGTAACATAATAGAGTATACATAGAACAATGTATATATTTTGGTGCATACTAATTTTCATTTATAGAAAAGACTGCACTGTTCATAATTCCATGTATATTATCAATAGTGTTAGATAATTCATCCTTTATATTTCTTATTTTATCCTCACCAAGTTTTTTAAAAATTGTTTTAATTTTTTGAGAGTATAATTACACTATTTCCTCTTTACCTTCCTTATATACCAAACCATCCATATACCTACCTTATACTAGTCTCTTTCTTGATTAATTTTTGTGTGTGTATGCGTGTGTGTGTGTGTGTGTGTGTGTGTGTAGAGTACAACATGCTCACTCTGTAAAATGTTAAATGCATGGATATTTTCAGTACTGACCATTTGGTTCTGGATTACTAATTAATGTACTGTTTCCTTGGGAAGACATCTTTTCAGTTCTTAGTGTTCTTTAGTTGCCTGTATTTATTTGGTTATAGTTCAGGCCCCATGGACATTTTTCCATTGGGGTGTATATGCACAAAATTTGTAAGTGAAAATTTCTCATCTGGGCTGATATTTCTTCCTCCAAGGTACAAATTCTATCAAAAACCTCACAATGAGGCATAAGAAGACCTTTTTTTGTGTTTTTAGTCACTGTTCTTGAAGAGGTTTCCAAAAAGTACAAGTTGTTGCTATTGAATCTATTTGCTTCCTTTCCTGGGGTCAAACTTAAGTTCCTATTCCTGAAGAAATCACATACTTTAAAGACAGCTCACAGATGAACTGACCTGACATTGATCTCAAAGCTCTCTTAAAACAAACTTTCATGGTATCAGAAGGACCCATGAAAGATTACAAAGATGAAATCCATCAACATTCCTTCCCAGGAATGATGTCTATGACACACAACAATGACAAGCATGGTTTTCCAATACTGAGCAGGTGTACCTTGCCAATGGACAATAATAGTTTTCTCTAATGGGACTTAAGACCTGTTGAACAAGAGGAAAAGGATACTTGGTACTGGAAACCTTGTAAATGCCTAGGTTTAGTTAAGTCATTGATCTTAAAAGAGAACTGGCAATTGCCACTTTACTAAACCAATATAATACCTAACCCTATTCTTTAATTCTTTGATAATTTCATGAAAGTTTGTCTCCTCCATCTGGGTTGAGATCCACTCTTCTACCCTTTTTAAATTGAAGAAGAAGGAGGAGGAGGAGGAAGAGGAGGAGGAGGAGGAGGAGGAGGAGGAGGAGGAGGAGGAGGAGGGAAAGGGGGAAGGAAGAAAGAAAAGGAAGGAAGAAAGAAAAGAAAGAAAGAAGGAAGGAAGGAAGGAAGGAAGGAAGGAAGGAAGGAAGGAAGGAAAGAAGGAAGGAAGGAACCATAGGCTTTAAAGCTCTAATTTGTGTTGCCCAAATACTGTTGGGTATAGAAATTAAACTGAAATGATAAACCTGCCAGAGTTCTCATCAATAAAGCAATCTAACTCTCTCTTCCCAAGAAGCTATCAAATGACAATAACTTCTCAGTTGTGATAGGAATTTGAGCTTTCTTTTGCCTGCCATGCTCTGATTTTGTGTGTCTTTAGCTTGTGGGGGTTGATATACAAGCTGTTAAAATAATTGTGAATTCATACATGAATCTTCACTCTCATGTCTGGAGAGCACCATTTCCATGTAATTACCTACAACTTGGGGCTCTTGGACCCATTAAAAAACCCACAAGTTCCCAGACCATAATGTACAAAAAACAAACAAACAAAAAAAAAAAAGTAAGTTTTTTTTTTTAAAAGTTTTAAAAAAGCAATAAGAGACAAAAAATATCTCCAAAAATAACATTGAGTTTGCCAAGTCCTGCATAGCCATACAGAAGGGACAAGATGACACAGTTCTTGCCTTTGGAGTGTTGACAGTTGCTAGGCATGCGGCTTGGCTGTATAATAATACACATGTTGTCATGTGTCTCCTTTGGGGGATGCCCTCCTTAATGACTCCAGGAGCAGCATGTCTCCAGGATGTAAGAATATCTCTATGTGATATTGAGACCTTCAGGACAGCTCTTAACCTGTGGGAAAGAATTCTGAAAACATGAGTTCAAAAAAAATATATGAACAGGATTTCTCAACTGTGCAAAATATCAGGATGAAATATGAATTATATGAGGGGCTTCATGGACCTAAAAGAACAGAGGGAGCTGCATTGTGAGCCAGCTTGTCAGAAAAATATTAAGGAAGGAGATAAAGAGGTCTGGGAAGAGGTGACTGCATATCAAGACCCTATCCAGACAATTTATCGTCCATGTTTGCAAAGGTAGGCAGATTCCTGAGTGCAAGGTCAGTATGGGATAGAGGGAATTATGTCCAGGTGAGGTGGGAATAGTAATCCCAGGATGGGATCCCAACCAGCTAAATTTATTGATTGTGCTCTCAAAGGAAGGGCAATCTCTGAGTTCATCTGCTATGAAAACAAACAAACAAACAAACAAAAAATCATCCCGTCTCTTTCTAATAATCAAGGGGTTAAGGTCATAAATGCTGACTCATGGGATAATCAAAAGGGAACCTGGGGTAAAGATTGAATTGATACTTAAATAGTAAATAAAAGATTATGCTTTGGTCTACAAAAGCTGAGCTATATTCACAGCCTCTGGAGAGCCAGCTCATGCAAAACAAAGAGCTGTCACCTTGTATCCAAGAGTTTCTTTGCAGAGTTTGAAGAGTTTCTTTGCAGCTCCCAAATATCCCTTTCTCAAAACCCATTCTGCACACAGAGGTTGAAGGCGGTTCCTTGGCATGAAATGATTTTCTTTTGATCATCTCCGTTTAGGAATGAAAATGGCCCTCAGAGATAGTTCTTCATTAGCACTAGTAGTTCATTTCTACGTCCTGCTCTCACTTCTGGGACCCCATCTCGTTTGGACCTGTGCATGCTGCCAGAGTCTCTTCGAGACTGTGTGCATCAAATATTTTTGTGCCTGGAAAACACCCCTTCATTGGTTTCACCATTCTGGTTTTTATAAACTCTCTTTCCTCTGTCCTCTGCATAGTTCTCTGAGCCATGAAGGTAGGGGTTGGATGAAGAAATCCCACTTAGAACTGAGTGTTCTAATGTGTCTTACTTTCTGTCTAGTGTCCAGTTGTGGCACTCTGGATGTGCTCTTATCTACTGTGTGAAGAAGCTCCTCGGATGATGGCTGAGCTTGATATTGATATACTATATCATATCAAAATGGCAGCAAAGTGTCGTTAGTAGTCATTTTATTACTGTGAACTTTTATAAGAATAGTAGTATTTGGGATACTTCTATGTCAGACTTCTCATTCCACTTTAATAGTTTTGCTGCATGTGATAGCCTTGATTTACACCTGTGGTCCTTCAGAACATTTAAATATTTCTGTGAAATGATCAGGGGTTATTCTTGTTGGCCATTATGAATGATTTAGTCTTACCCTCTTGCAGAAATCGAGAACTCTCTTTATTCTGTATTTATAGTGTTTAATATGTCATTGGGATCTTATTTTCCTTGTAGTGACTATTTAGTGTTTTGTAGTCTTCTTGTTCCTATATGGAAATATCACTTTCGTTAGATTTGAAAAGTTCTACTTGACTTTCTTGGAAATATATTCTATTCTTTGGTGTGTTTATGTTACTGAGCTCCTCATTCTTCTGTACCTCTTCTTTTACTTTGTCTGTAATACAAAGGTTAGGTCTTTCTCTGTTGTCCAAGTTCCCATTCTGGTTCTACGTTTTAAAATTTTTAACATAGATCTTTACTTAGTAATCAAATTCCTCTACCTTGTCTTGGACTTATGGTCTCTGATTCGCACATGATACAGTCTATTGGCTAAGCTTTCCACTGAAGCTTCTTTTGGCTTGCCAAGTTTTCATTTGCAGAAACATTCCAATTTTGACATTCTCAGTATTTGTCTCTCTTTAATTAATTCTATTTTCATCACTTTCATTGATCTTATTTCATTCAGCTGTTTCTGTTCCAGGTTTCTATATATGTTTATGTTTATTTTTTGAGATGTTTAATGTAGTATCGATCATTCTTTTGGATTCTATTCTGGAAGTTCTTCCAAGTTTTCCTCAATGGAGATGATTATTGCAAGTTTAGTAATCTTAAGAGAAGACATAGTTTGTTTTCATGCTGTTATTGATTCTACATAGTTATCTGTGTGGCTGAAGTAGTTTTTTTTTCCATTTGTCTTTTTTTCTCATTCATTCATTTATATTTATTTATTGATTTATCTATTTATTCATTTATTTAGGTTGAAATCAATTTTCTTCTCTCAGTGGATTTTTTTACACTGTTGAGACAGCTAATAAGCCTTTGTGTGGCTGAAATGCCCATTTTCTTTGTGAGTCCTTATTGAGGATTATGAACTTTATCCCCCAGTTTCCTATGACAGTGGCTACTGATTATTGCCTAGAATAAGGGAGGCAAGTTTGATAATGTAGGTATCTCTACTAAGGATACTTTGTAAGCTGGGTACCTGGAAAATGCTCTTCATTGATACAGCTGTCCTAAGCAGGTAAAACTGTGATCTCTGATTTGGTGCAAGAAGTTTCTGGGACATATATGTGGACTAAAGAAGGAACACTGTGAATGCTCATTTGATGTAAGACTGGTTAGGTACTCATGGTACTAAATTATAGGGAATAATCATTCTTAGTGTAAGAGACCCCTAAGGCTGGGCACCTAGACCAAGGTTACCAGGCAGGGTTATATGTCTCTTTGATTTTTATACTTTTGAGCACTGCTAGGATAACTTCTAGTATTTTTCGTATGTCTACTTCATGGGTAAATTTAGTTGTATTCCTATAAATAATTTTGACTTTATTTTATATAAAAATATTTTATTATTTTTGCACTATATTTTCTTTTTAAAAAATACTACTTATTTTATGTATATCAGTATACAGTAGCTATCTTCATACCAGAAGAGGACATTGGATCCCAAATACATTTGGTTGTAAGCCACCATGTGGTTGTTAGAAATTGAATTCAGAACCTGTAGAAGAGCAGACAGTGCTCTTAACTACTGAGAAATCTTTCCATCCCCACACTACATTTTCTTATACCAATTTTTATGTTTATGTAGAGCAAAGATTATTTTCTGAGAAAGAAATTCAAGTTCCTTTCTTTCTTCTCACTTTTATTAGTTGTTAGAGAATTTCATACCATACGTTTTGATCATATTCACCTTCGGTCTCTACTTCCCCCAGAACCACCTGCTATTCACATAGGTTTATACCCTATTTGTTGTTTGGTTTTGTTGGTTTGTTTTACACTCATCTAGTACATTTGATGCTGCCCAGAAAGTGTTGCATGTGTGGCTTTCCACTGGAACATGATTAAATGACCAGGCATCACATGCTTAAAGAGAAAATAACTGACGCACCCGTTTCCAGAATCTATTGATTGAAGTTTCTTAAGTCTCATTGTAGTTTCAGTGGCCCTAAGACCCCATTCCTTGACTGTCCTTTCATATTTCTTACCTCTTATCTATGTCTTCTGAGTTTTGGAACTCTTAACCAGACAATAGTCTAGGATTTCAGAATTCAATCAATTTATAGCATACATTTAACATCTCAAGTTCCCTATGAACAATCTTAATTTTTAATTAATACTTTATATGTCTGTGTATATGATGTGTGCTTTAGCTACATTTCCTATAGTACATTTGTGGTCAGTGAACAACTTATACTATCTCAAGAGACTACAGTAATGATCTTGTAGATAATGTTACTGGAGACGTTGTGTCTTTAGCCCAATTCACGGCTTTTTATTCTAATTTCAATTTTGATTATTTACTTAGATGAACTGTGTATGTAGTACAAGAGATCAATGTACATAAATAACAGTGACTAAATGAGGATGATTGCCAAGATGATCAGAGAAGAGAGAGGTACATTACATTCCTAGATTCATGAGTCTGCATCCACTTGGGATGACTTTAGTCATGAAAAATAATTTTTTTCACTCTATTAGTGTTATTTGCCACTAGATAGTGTGGTCCCATGAGTCATTACACTAATATCTATTTTTCCTATAATAAAATTGCATAAGAAACCTCTAAGGAGTACATATTGTTGTAAGTCTTTAAAATAATATAGAACAAAGGGCAAAACGTTTTCTAGGGTGCTTAAAATTCTAGAAGGAAAGTGATATACCTGTCTAGTTAACACAGTTCATCTCTATATCTTTACTCAGTATTTTCAAACTACGTGCAAGTTTATAGCTTGCACCTGCATGTAAATCACACAGTTACTCACCTGAGCAGCTTCCTTTGGATAGCTTCCCAGATTAGACCCATTTATACATGAAATTACCTTTTTGGCAGGAGAAGTTCTAAATGAAGTAAATAGTCTTGATTGGTTTGTACATAAAACTCACAAATGTAGAGTTAGGAAAGGAAGAGTCTATGCTGTAATTGCCCCAAACTCTGTGCTTGACAGTTTTAAAAAGAAGTATTTTTATTGAATCTTTCTATGCCAAGAGGACAAGATTGCAGTTTTCATTTGGTAAATGAAATAAATCCAGCCCTTGTAATTTCCCATTCATTTGCACTTATTTGTTGCCAGAATGTCATGAGAAGGGTTGTCCAAGTGACTTATGTCACTGGAACTGGACTCCAGCAGAATCCAGAGCTGCTTATGTGGTCAATGGCTCTGATGTGTGTGTGTGTGTGTGTGTGTGTGTGTGTGTGTGTGTGTGTATTGTTTCAATACTTATCATTTGTATCAACAGTAATTGAATATATAAGTTGATTTAACATAAAAGATAGTTATGGCAAGTCTACTAAGGGAGACTGATGACGTATCACCTGTAACACTGTAATGAAGAACAAAGTCTTCATATTCTTAATTTCTATGTAATTTAAGATAGATATGTTCAAAACCACCTTTAATTGTATAGGATTAAGAATCATATGCATTTATTATAGATAAAAATGGAGCTAATACTTCATAGTTTACATTTTAGGAAGCATTGAGGCAAGACATTTTAATAATTTACAGAAGGTTAAAAAATGATCTTACACATAACATGAGGCAAAGAAGCAGGCTATTAGTAAACTATTTGCATATTTATATAATATTGTAAAGTTAATCATATAAATGTCTAATTATATTTATTTTCTTAACAGTTAAAATACAACTTTTGGAAATTTAGTACAATTTACTTAAGAAGCAGTCAAAACTTCAAAAATTGTTTCTTTTACGTAATGTAGTTTAATAAATGGAAAAATTGGAATTTAATCCTGCTTATTTTTTACTACTACTACTACTACTACTACTACTAATAATAATAATAATAATAAGGATAAATGCCAGTAGCAATCATTTTAATTCCTCTATTAATTAGCCTTACTACTAACCAAAAATGGATACATTATTTTAGATCTTTACTATCACTGGTGTGATTTCATAATTGACAACTAAGGTATTAAACATCTTGACTTCATCATTTGTATTTTATATTGTATGAGAGTCATATAATATTACATAAATATTTTAAATATAAAGTTAAATACCTACTTCATAAAAATAAAGTGAGAAATTGATATTAGTGATCAAGAGTATATATTGCAATGATTTGAAATTAGTGTTTAGTTGGAGTTGATACTGGATTTACTTCTGCTTAGCCAGGCAAAAAAATTAAATAATTGTATAACTATTGTATAATAAATTGTAAACAATAATTGTAATGGAAAATGGAGACTTTTTCTATTCCTATATTTAAGACTTTATATAATGAGATAGAAGTATTCAGAAACATATAGAGTGAAATTTTCTATTAGAAAACTGTTGAAACCATTAAGAAGAAATTTACATGAAAGTTTATTTTTGCTCATGAAAACACAGTTATTTGGAATCTCACTCTGTACCTTAGGCTGGACTGGAGCAGCAGTCCTTCAACCTTGAACTCTAAAATGATGATGGGATTACAAGGCCTTTTTACCATACATATTTATACCACATAACAGAAAAAAACTAAATAACAATGAAGAACATAACAAAACTAATTTAACTCACATAAAACTTGCCTTTTAAGACTACCGTGCTATCACAGAAGCCATAAACAACCCAGAACCTGTTGTGGTATCGGGTAAGGGAAGTTTGGAGGGCCAGCAGAAAGAATGGAAACAGGCAACCTTAAGAGGTACAAGGTTGGGGGCACCCTCCAGAATGTACCAGAGACCCGGAAGGTAAGAGACTCTTCAGGGAGGGACATTAGATGAAATGCCTGAAAGTAGGGAGAACTTATAGAGCCCACTTCCAGCAGGAAGATAGGGCATCAAATGAGAGAGAGGTTGCCATCCCACAGTCAAAACTCTCACCCATAATTGTTCCTGTCTAAAAGAACTACAGGGATAGAAATGGAGAGGAGCCTGAGGAAAAGTGATAGGCCCAAAGTCAGATCCAGCTCAAGGGGAAGTCCCAAGGCTTGACACTTACTGAGGCTATGGAGTGCTTCAAAAAAGAGACCTAACATGACTGCCCTCTGAAAGATTCAAAAAGCAGTTGAAAGAATCAGAAGCAGATATTTACACCCAAACAATGGACAGAAGCTAGTGACACCTGTGGTTGAATTAGGGAAAGGCAGGAAGAAGCTGAGGAGTAGGGTGACCCTGTAGAAGCATCAGCAGTATCAATTAATCTGGACCTCTGATATCTCTCATAGAGTGGACCACCAAACAGGCAGTGTATATCAGCTGATATGAGGCCCCCAACACATATATAGCAGAGGACTGCCGGGTCTGTGTTCAATTAGGGTTGATGCACCTAACCCTCAAGAGACTGGAAGCCCCAGGGAATTTAGAGGTCAGGTTGGATGGGAGATAGGACATCCTCATGGAGATAATGGGGTGAGGAAGAGGTATGGGATGTGGAACAATCAAAGGGTGGACAGGGCAGGGTGCGGAATAAAATCTGGAGTATAAAAAACAACCAAAAGACAAAAAAGAGTATCATGTGTCTTACTTCAGGAAAATCGTGCTCTTTACAAATATATTT
This sequence comes from Hylomyscus alleni, assembly GCA_019843855.1. NCBI lineage: Eukaryota > Metazoa > Chordata > Mammalia > Rodentia > Muridae > Hylomyscus > Hylomyscus alleni. The sequence continues at coordinate 11,843 of JADRCC010568454.1, forward strand.
ACATTAATATGAATATTTTAAACCATTTATGACTTTAGAAATATTAAAATTTGTGAGAATACTAAATGAAGTAAAAAATAAAAATAAAAAAACAAAAACAAAATCTATGGTTGTCACAAAAAATAGTTGACTATAAAAGTAAATCAAACAAAACAAATGAGGAAAGTCCATATGAAATTTTAAGAAATAATATCTAAACTATTAAGAGCATAGAGATGATTATAAGAACTATGATTTTAGGAGTTTTGTGTTTGAATTACATTATTTTGAGTATAAATTGATGATTTGGGAAGTTGTGGGCTATAAAAACAAGTTTCCTCAAGTTAATCAACAACAAAATAGAGAACCTTTCCCTCTTTGGAGTCTTCAAATTCTGCAGTTAATATAATCAATTCGCTAATGCATGTATGCTGATAGGACACTTTCAGTATTTTAAAGTTTGTATCAGTGAAGAAAGAAGATATGATTATAGAAATTTATGATTCATTTTTATTATTTATTGAAGGATATTTTAATAACTTAAAAGACCACAAATCTAGCATCTAAACAAATAAATAAGTCCTTTTCATATTTTAGGCCTTTGAAATATTTTGGTCTTCTTTTCTTGTATGAAAGAAATATTAAATATAAACCAGAATACAAGTATATGGAGAATAGCCTGTTGTGGCAAGTGAATGACGAAAAAACAAGGGAAAAGAAAATTGTGCTTAGAGAAAATGTTTAACCATTCATCCACAGA
>JADRCC010568455.1:4009-15185 GCA_019843855.1 Hylomyscus alleni
ACCCAACCAATGAACCGAAGCAGCTGATGCCTGTTGTTGAAATAGGGAAAGGAGAAAGAAGCTGAGGAGAAGGGCATACCTGTGGGAAGACCAGCTGTCTCAATTAATCTGGACCCCCAAGATCTCTCAGACACTGGATCACCAAACAGGCATCATACACCAGCTGATATGAGGCCCCCAACCCACATACAGTAGAGGACTGTCAGGTCTGTGTTTATTCAGAGATGATGCACCTAACCCTCAAGAGACTGGAGGCCCCAGAGTGTTTAGAGGTCAGGTGGGGTGGGGCAGGTGAAATAGAATGTTTTACATCATATTTACAAACTAGAATCTTTACTAAAGACATCGAAGAACAAAGGAAGGTTAGGAATTGTAATACAGACTCCTAAAACCTATAAATGCACACAGCTGGCAAAGAGAGTTTTCATTTTCCATGAATCTTTTCATTCAAAACTGACGAACCCCAAAAAATGTATTTCCCTGTTTCAGATCTTGAAATGGTGTGAATATCTAGGATAAAGTATGGGGGACATTTTGATTATAGAGATTTTAGAAGAGAGTGACAAGACTAATTTGGCAGATACATTCTTATTTCAGGACATTGCATTTCAAACATATCCTACAGTTATTATAGGGGATTCCAGGAGGGACAAAGGGCATAAGGGAGTGACTGGGAGGAAGTTGTCCTCCAGGATGGACTCCACATACCACAAACATGATACCTAACTTTAGATGGGAAAATCACATAACTCTTTAGAAAACTGAAATAGTAACTAACATGAAAAGTTCTTATAAGTTAAGTACATTTATGCCAGTAGTTGATTTTTAATAAGTTGAATGGTAAAATCTATTACTATTTGATTTATACAACTTATTGGCTTATAAAAAATTATAAAATGAAGATGAGACTGAATTAAAGGACATCGAGAGACTGCCCCACCTGGGGATCCATTCCATATACAGACACCAAACCCAGGCACTTGCAGATGCCAAGAACTGCTTACTGACAGGAGCCTGTTACAGCTGTCTACTGAGAGGCTCTGCCAGAGCCTGACAAATACAGAGGCAGATTCTCACACCCAACCATTGGACTGACCACTGAGACTCCAGTGGAGGAATTAGAGAAAGTACTGAAGGAAGTGAAGGGGTTTGCAGCCTCATAGTAGGAAAAACAATATCAACCATCCAGAGCTTCCAGAGCTCCCAGGGACTAAACCACCAACCAAAGAGTATATATGGAAGGACTCATGGGTCTAGCTACATATGTAGCAGACAATGGCCTTGTCTGGCATCAATAGGAAGAGAGGAGGCCCTTGATCCTGTGAAGGTTCAGTTCCCCAGTGTAGGGGAATGCCATGATGGTGAGATGGAAGTGAGTGGGTGGGAGGTTGAGTAACCTCATAGAAGCAATGGGAGGGGGAAGGGGATAGTTGAGTTCAGGAGGGGAAACAGGAAAGGGGATAACATTTGAAATGTAAATGTATAAAATGTCCAATAAAAAAAACGGAAAACAAATATAAATAGGGTTTGGGCATTATTTAATTTAAAATTAAAGTACTTCTAGATTAAAAATGCAAAATACCTTAGTATGAATTGTAAAACAAGTTTACTTCTCTGCTCTGATGAAAACTTTAAGGTACTTCTGTAAAGCAAAACCATAGAATATTATACAGAGTCCAGTGAAAAGTTTCTTTATTCATGCCAAGTTCTAAGCTTAATTATGAAACCTACTATTATGTTGAATATTTTAATTTCTGATGCTTTTTTTGTTATCCAATATATCTTGGCTGAAACTGTTCTTTTTTCTGTTATTTTACAGTTATTTCTTTGGGGATGTCATGTCACCAATTCAGAACAATTATGTCCATAGTATTCTTAGCATGAGAAGAATTTCACTATTGTAAAAGTACTTCTTTCCACATGCCCTTTTTTTAATTACTGTGAGATAACACATAACAAAATCTATACCTTAGATTTAATTAGTTATCCTCTGTGACTATGAGATAGAAGCCTATATTTCTTCAGATGCAGCTAACACAGAAGGAGCACTTCCAATATTTAAGAGGTGACCTTTTGCTGATCTATGATGGGACATTCATCAGTCACCTTTTATCAAGGAAAATGCTACAAATTTTAATAGATCAAATCTCTCAGGCAAAACAATCCACTCTGTACACAGGTGTTAGAAGGACAAGACCCTAGAGCTTTGAGAGCAAAAATGGTACTTGGTCTATTCTATCACTTCATAATGACTACAGAACACATTTTATTTGCATTATAAAATGAAAACTCATGTTGAACTGTGTTTGCTATTTGGAGACCACAGTTTTTTCATTGTTAATATTGTTAATTAACACTACTGAGTAAAGTTCCTGGCTCATTCTGTTTGTCTCATGATAATTCTACCTGCATCTCACATAATCCTTTACTTATCACATCAATGAGTGTGTAGTTGAAATCCTCCTGCCTCTGCTTCCCAAGTACACACTACCGCCCAGCTGAGTATGTAGTTTTTGAAAGCACAAAACTGTTTCAAATTTTCCCAATATCATAATTCCACATAAAATACAATGACCATATTTTGTTTTAGAGATTTTGAATTTTATATAATTTCAGCTATACAGTAGAAATAAATATACATACATTGAATATGTCCCAAATATTTTACTAAGCATGGCAATTATCCTCATTGTTTAGAATTACTGTAATAATAAGAGGAGAAGATGTGTCCATCTACAAAACACATTTTCATACTATTCTATACATCTAAAAATATGTAACTATGTTTTTTTTAAATACAACATCTTACCACAAAATATGATAGGTATGTTGAAACTCTCAGTACTGGGAAGGCCAATCCTTGGAAATCTAGACTTGAAGGCATGTTGGGGTTCACTGAAAGATATATCTCACAAAAGAAAAAGCAAATTCAAATGCAACTCTGAATAATTTGGTATCTAAACAGAGAAAGAAAAGGAGTAGAGTTGGGTAGATGGGGAAGGGGTTGGATAGACTCAGGAGCTGGAGGGGAAATTATGATTTAAGTGCATTGCGCTAGAAATTGCCTTTTTCAATAAAAACTATTTGTTTCTAATGAAAGTAATTCACTTTGAAATCTATACATCAAAAAGTTTAAATGATAATTGCTAACTTTATAAAAACTTAAGATTTAGATTTATAGGAATCATAATAAAAAATACAAATATAACAGTAATGGTTTGTATATGTTTGGCCCAAGGACTGGCCCTATTAGGAGGAGTGGCCTTGTTGGAATAGGAGTGGTCTTGTTGGAATAGTTACGTACTTGTTTGAGTAGGTATTTCACTGTGGGCATAGGCTTTAATACCCTCTTCCTAGCTGTCTGGAAGCCAGTCTTCAGATGCAGATCTAGAACTTTCAGGTCCACCTGTACCATGCATGCCTGGATGCTACCATCATCCCACCTTGATGATAATGGACTGAACCCTGAACCTATAAGTCAGCCACAATTAAATGCCATCCCTATAAGGGTTGCCTTGGTCATGGTTTCTGTTCACAGCAGTAAAACTCTAACTAAGGCACAACCTTTTCTCAATAAATGGAAGCTTCATTTTATTAGGTTATAATGCCAATAAACTCAGCATCATTTTTTGCTTTGTCAACAAACTTCTATACTAAAATTTAACACAATCATAGATCACTTCAACTTAAACAAACAATTCCTTATTTCAAATGTTGATACTTTGGTATACATCTTCAACATCTTTTACTCTGGATAGTAGGATTATTTCTAAGTGGCTTTATGTACATTTACCACCAACTACTTTTAGCCTATTTTCAGGAAAGTAAAGTCTCTTAGTCAGTATTATTTTGAGAATAAGAAAAGAACCAATGAGAATGAAAACATACATGCGTGGTGTCATGTAGAACAATGAAGCAGAAAAAACATGTTCTGACTCATAAATATGAAATGACTATAGTAGAACTCACACATTGTATGGACTCTGAAATAAAATAATGAAAAATGGGTAAGATTGTGTATAATCTCTGCTTAAAATTTTTCTCCAGTAAAAGCCATTTAGCTTACAGTTTTCAGGAGCATCCTATATCCTTTCTTCCTCTTGCTCATCTTCATCAACTCCTTCTGTTCTCTGCTGTACTTATGCTGAGCAGTAACAATAATCGCAGTTTTTCTCAGACATGAAATATCCTTGAAAGCTGCTGCCTCACAACTTTGAATTTGCTTTGTTTCCTCCCAAAAGGTTGTTCCTGGGACACACCTGACAAATTTCCCCACCTAATGCAATTCCTCAAACGGTGCCTCATTGGAAATGACAACTTCAGACACTGCTTTTTTCATCATTTCTCTGATCCACTTCTGTCTTTAGTATTATCTTTGTGAAAAAGGTCAATTTTTATATAAGTATATTTTGTTTATATAATAAAATGAAAGCCAGAAATCACTTGAATTGTTTTAATGGCAGACTTCCATGTTTGAGTAGGCTGCTAAAAATTATTCTATATTACTTATGTTACATAATGTATATGTTTCACACTTTGTAAGACTTATGAGATTATGAATACATTGAACAAATATTATTGCTACTAATAATAGTAAAGGAAACATAGACAAAAGTGAAGAGACCTATTAAAGACAGGGATATTATTCATTTGCTCTGAGTAGAGCTAATGTCTCCAATCCAGGGTTTTGTTTTTGTTTTTCTTCTCAGCCTGTGATTCTATAACCTTGACTGAAACTATTATTCAATGGAGAAGTCCTTGAAATGTAATTGCAAAGGCAGGAACCCACAGGGGGATGGGGATCAAAAGCTCTCTTCACTCCAGATGCTACAAAGCCTTCCCTTCCAGATGCCTCTGACTTTGCTCCCCAGGTATTTTTAAATTAGGAATCTGTCTTAGCTGGTACAGGAAGACAAGAGGTCAGGCTAAATAAGATGATTCACCTAAACCCATTTAAAAAGAAAGTGGCCTATGAGTCTCCTTGCTAGTATAAAGGATTATTTAGTGAATCCGATTGCTGAGTTTCTAAATATCTCAGCAGTTTGAAAGGAAAAACAAAACAAAACCCAACAAAATCAAAAACAAAAAATAAACCAAAAAAAAAAAAAAAAAAAATCCTTGCTATCCTGACTTAATCAGGCCAGACACTGAAAATAGAGAAACCTTTATCAGACAGTCTGAAATCCCAGTGCTATGGAGAAGTACTGATGGCTGCCTTCTGTAGAAGAAGCAGACGTACCCCATGGTTAGAATATTGTCAGCGTGGTTTTAATTCACTTCTTTACAGAAAAACAACGTTATATAATTAGACTCTTGCTCCAAAAGTAAGTGTAATTAAGTAAGATTTTTGGAAGGTTCCTATATTCTTATGAGTATGTTTAAAAAAGTGACATATGATATTTTTAATTATTGATGTCATAAATGAGATTTATCAGTAAACATTTATTCAGGGCATGGTGTTTATAATCAAAAATGTACAGAATGGAAAAATGAGGTGAAGTATCCATTCCTAATTCAAAAACATTAAGCATTATTCTTACACATCAAAAACATAAATAAAACTAGAAGGGATTTTGTGACTGTGGTTCCTATGATCCTAAGTGCTCCATATTATTAAGACAAATCAGAAGTACTAAAATGAAACCATGGCTAGCCCTCATGATAATAAATCCATACAGACAGAAGAAGAAGAAAGGCAGAGACAGAACAGAGAAAGAGATTAAGAAAAATGTCTTTTAAAATCAGAGTAGTTACTGGAGGCCAGGTGCAGAATACTATTCACAGAAGAATCATAAAATTTTCAGGATGGGTCTAAATATGTATAGCAAAAATAAATAAACAAACTATGAATATTGGTACATTTTTAATTCTGTGTGCTTCTCTGTTCTTATTTATTAAACAATGAGACCCAATGTGAGGTAATTAAATGGTACAGAAACTGAATCGATACATTCATTGGAGTGTTGTAAGACCTATATAAGAAAGTAATGATTATAACTTGTGTGTCCATTATTCTATGGATTAATAAGGCTAAATATTTATAAACAGATTTATTGGAAAAGCTAAATTAAACAATACAATTTTGAAAAGGCTCAATAAAGCTAATTTAAAAGCAGTAAATTTACTTTCTATTTCCTTGAAATTGAAAGAATTCTTGTGGTCAATTATAAAAACTTCCAGTGTTACTAATGCTGAAATGTCTACCGTACTGATAGTTTTGTTAAACTATTTGTAGGTGAATCAAGGGATACTAAAGTCCTTCTATTGTTCCCCATGACTCTAGATTTTCTACAAATATTTCAAACCTAGGAAATATGTGAATAAATGAAAATTAATAAATGAGGATATTATAAAAATACTGATTCAGAAATTTGGGAAAATACATTCTTCATTGTTCATTGTTAAACTTGAAAGTAAAGTGGTTTGAGGTAGAAATTAAGACTTTATGTATATTTTTAGTATATATTCTTTCTCCCTTTGCTAAATATTTTAATAATTTCAAACCATATGTATTGTCTTACATTTTATGATACTGAGGATTAGAGTTCAGGCCTGGTACACATCAGGGAAGTGCATGAAGAAACATTTAAAACCTGGTATTATTTATTTATTTTTAAAGAAGTTTTAAGGTTTTCACTGTTTTTTTTTTTTTTTTAATTTTTACACTCCATATTTTATCCCCACCTCTGTCTGCTCTCCAACTGTTCCACATCCCATATCTCCTCGCCCTCAGCCCCTGTCTCCAAGTGGATGTCCCCACCCCACATACCACCTGACCTCTAAACTCCCTGGGGCCTCCAGTCTCTTGAGGATTAGGTGCATCATCTCTGAATGAACACAGACCAGGCAGTCCTCTGCTGTATGTGTGTTGTGGGCCTCATATCAGCTGTGTATGCTGCCTGTTTAGTAATCCAGTGTCTGAGAGATCTCGGAGGTCCAGATTAATTGAGACTGCTGGTCCTCTTACAGGATCACCCTTCTCCTCAACTTCTTTCAGCCTTTCCTAATTCAACAGCAGAGGTCAGCAGCTTCTGTCCATTGGTTGGGTGCAAATATCTGCATCTGACTCTTCCAGCTGCTTCTTGGGTCTTTCGGGCAGCAATCATGATAGGTCCCTTTCTGTGAGTGCTCCATAGCCTCAGTAATAGTGTCAGACTTTGGGGCCTACCCTTGAGCTGAATCCCACTTTGGGTGTGTCACTGGGCCTTCATTTTCTCAGCCTCCTCTCCATTTTCCTCCCTGTAATTCAGACAGGAACAATTATGGGTCAGAGTTGTGACTGTGGGATGGCAATCCCATCCCTTACTTGCTGACAGGTCTTCCTGGAGGTGGGCTCTACAAATTCCCTCTCTCTTCTGTTGTTTTTTTTTTTTTTTTCTGGTTTTTCAAGATAGCGTTTCTCTGTATAGCCCTGGCTGTCCTGGAACTCACTCTGTAGACCATACTGGCCTTGAACTCAGAAATCCCCCAGCCTCTGCCTCCCAATTGCTGGGATTAAAGGCATATACCATGATAGGAATTTCATCCAAGGTCCCTTCCAGTCCTGAGAGTATCTCACCTCCCAGGTCTCTGGTGCATTCTGGAGGGTCCCCCAACCTCCTATTTCCTGAGGTTGCCTATTTCTATTCTTTCTGCTGGCTCTCAAGGCTTCAGTCCTTTTCCTTCACTCAAAACCAGATCATGTTCCCCTCTTCCCCCCAAGCACCCCTCCCCATCCACTTTCCCTCCCAGGTCCTTCCCCCCTCCCCACTTGCGGATTGATTTCTTCTCTCTCCCAAGTGGGACTGAGGCTTCCTCACTTGGGTACTTCAGATTGTTGAAATTTTTGAATTCTTTGGACTGAATCTTGGGTATTCTGTACTTTTCCCCCCAATATCCACTTATTAGTGTTACTTCCTTTTGGGTATGAGTTACCTCACTCTGTATGATATTTTCTAGTTCCATCCATTTGCCTGTAAAACTCAGGAGGTCCTCGTTCTTTTCTTTTCTTTCTTTCTTTTTTTTGTTTTTTTTGTTTTTTTGTTTTTTTGTTTTTTGTTTTTTGGGTTTTTTTTGTTTTGTTTTGTTTTTTGTTTGTTTTTTTTTTGAGACAGCTGAAAGGGTTTCTCTGTGTAGCCCTGGCTGTCCTGGAACTCACTCTGTAGACCAGGCTGGCCTCGAACTCAGAAATCTGCCTGCCTCTGCCTCCAAGTGCTGGGATTAAAATTGTGTGCTACCACTGCCCTGCAAGGTCTTGTTCTTAATAGCTGAGTAGTACTCTATTCTGTAAATGAACATATTTTCTGTATCCATTCTTCTATCTTGGAACATCTGGGTTGTTTCCCACTTCTGGCTATCACAAATAAGGCTGCTATGAACATAGTGGAACAAGTGCTCCTGTGGCATGGTGGGACATCTTGGCTATGTTCCCAAGAGTGGTATAACTGGTTCTTCATGTAGATCTATTTCCAATTTTCTGAGGGACCTCAAGATTGATTTCAAGAATGGTTGTACCAGTTTGCAATCTCACTAAGGAATCTTGAATGGCCGAGAGGCACTTAAAGAAATGCTCAAAGTCCTTAGTGATCAGAGAAGTGCAAATCAAAACAACCCTGAGATTCTACCTCACACCAATCAGAATGTCTAAGATCAAAACCTCAGGTGAGATCAAAACACATGTCAGAGAGGATGTGGAGAAAGAGGAACACTCTTGCATTGCTGGTGAGATTGCAAGAAGATCTAAGGTTTACATTCTATGTATCTATTGTATCTGCATGTAGGATATATCTGTACTCATTTCTCTCAAAACAAAGCATTCCAGTTTGTGCTAAAACTCAAGCACACAGCTCAAATGCTTTAGAAAGGCCCTGAAACTGATCAGAAACACTAGGCCCCTCCAATCCATGGCCAATATAATGAGTGACTTTTGTTGCTGGGCATTGTTTGACAAGCAGAGTCAACAAGAAGAAGCTCATACTCACTTAGGTACACAAAAGACAACCTCCAAACTGCAGCTACCTCTAGATTGCACTGTGAGACTGGGGTTCCAGCATTCATGAATCCTCTGAAAATCTGTTTATGGGCTTTTAGTCAATCAGCACTCCTTCAGTTGCTGCTTCTCCAAGTAGTTCACCCCTAATCCTGTAGATAATCTGGTAAAACTCATTTGTTCACCAAATTGCACTTTGATTATATTGCACTTTGGTTTCTCTTCTCATTTTCCCAGTTCTGGAGAAATGATATTTATTCATTTCTCCTCAGAAACAGTGTCAAACCACTCCACATAAATGTAATGCCCACAGAGATGAGAAGAGGATATTTGATTCTTTGGGGCTGCAATAACAATGGGTTTTTAGCTACTAGACTTGCCTCTTTAAATGCATTACAACCTCTTAACTGCTGAGCTAGCTTTCTACCCAGAGCCTGTCATGCACAGATATTCAATTTGTGTCTTTAAAAAGAAAGGGAAATGTGAAGTAAATTATAAGCCTTTAATGAAAAATTTACATATTTTATTATCTGTATTTTACTTTTAAATAAAAGGTATATTCTAATAACATCATCTGAGTAGTCATTTTACATTTATTTATTTATATCTTCATAACATTCTGCTTCTGATATAAAAGAGAATCTGGGATCTAAAGACTATTTGGTCATTGGTCTTCATAATATTAGAATTTTATCACCTGTCACAGAATTTGATAATATAATACTTCATTCAATTTTTTTGGTCCACACATTTATAGCATCTACAATCTTCGTTAACTTTAGAATGATGAGATAGCAAGCAATCTTGTGAGTAAGTGAAATTGATCAGGGAGTCAGCATGAAGAAAGCTGTATGACTTATGATTATCTTTCTCACAGGAAAAGCATGACCAGAGCTTTAATTTTAAATGTCTTTAAATATAGTTAATAAGTAGTAAAATACAAAGGAAAATTTAAATGGCAAATAAATTTACAACTCATATCATAAAAAATAAAATCAATGTTTAAGATATTCCTAAAATGTATAGATGAATGTTCATATGCTATGTAATACATATCAAAATCAGATCCTTATTGACTGGAATTTATGAATGCCTTTTTAATGCCACTTTTTGCCACACTTTTTTGTTGTTTGTTCTTTAATTAATACAGTTTGTTTTTAATTTTGCCATTCAGTTCAAGTGCTAGGTATATTACATGCAATACCTTTAAATATCAAATAATTCAGTATATCATTGATTTAGAGACTTCAGAGTTTAAAATGTTGTTCTCATTCAGAGGAATAGAGTTTGGTTTATGGCACCCTTATCTAGTGACTTCAAATGCCTAGAATTCCATACCTAGGATATAACAAATTATATTCTAGGTTCTGAAGTTCTGTGTGCATGCACACAAACATTAAAATAGTGGTTGTAATGATGACTTACTACTTAACTGCTCTGTCTGTTCTCCCAGAGAACATGGATTCAATTACCAGCACCTAGGAGGCAGCTCACAAGTTTGTAGTTTCAGTCCTGTGGGAATCAGATGTCCATTTCTAGACTTCAAAACTGCACATATGTGGTTCAAACAAATCCATGTAGGCAAAACACTTATACACAAAATAAAAATAAGTGAATATCAAAGTAGTTTAAAATAGTTTAGATATAATTTTATTATGTGACATATAAAGTCAGCTAAATTATGATTAATTTTAGATTAGAGACTAGTTGCATATATGTTATAAATTTTGAGAGAATCAGAAAATAACTACATGTAACAGTAGTACAAAATCTAGGAACAGATAGAGGAAGGCTATCCACACATGGCTACAGATAAGAGAATTATGAAACTGGTTCTAACTTATTTTCATTCATAGACATCTAACTATAATGATTATTAAACTACCCTGAGTTAGACTATAAATTGCTATTGGTTTACCGAGACTTACACTTTTAAAACATTTGAAGCAAAAGGGCAATTATTAATGTCACAAATAAATGATTCTTTACTTATATATAGCATTCATAAATTATTTATATTTCAGGTTGCAGATTGTACAGAAGCAATTTTAAATTCTTCTCTTGTCAGTTAATTAAATCAGTGCATTTAATGGTAGTTTGATGATTGTAAGAATATTGTATTGTCATTGGATTGCAATTTTGATTGACTGTTACTAAAAAAGAAAATATTCTTAAAATTCTCTCTTCATTAAATTTACATTTCATGAG
>JADRCC010568456.1:0-13953 GCA_019843855.1 Hylomyscus alleni
ACTATTTTTCAAGGATTAGGGAGGACTCTGAGCAGCATTCTCTGTGTAGACCCTGTCCCTTTAGATGCACCTGCAATTTTCATTATGTAGCCTTTCATGGATGGGGTATTTTCTCCAGATACCTCTGTACCTCTCCAATGCAGTGGATGGCAGTTGCTTTAATAGTGCTATCTTAGTTTGGATTTTCATGGCTGACACTATGGCCAAGGCAACCCTTATAAAGGAAAACATTTCATTGGGGCTGGCTTAGAGGTTCAGAGGTTCAGTTCATGATCATCATGGTAGGATCCCAGAGTTCTACATGTTGATCTTAAGGCAGCCAGGAGGAGACTGTCCATGTGCACTCATTGGAGCTTGAGCTCTAGGAACTCTCAAAGCCTGCCCACATGTTGACATACTTTCTCCAGTAGTCACACTTCCCATGAGCCAAGCTTATTCAAACCACTACAGGTGCTAATCTTTTTAAAGTTATAGCTGCTTTCTCATCGTCAGCCTTAACTGGAACTTTAAACACATTCATTTCTGGGACAAACTGCACATTTTTTTTGTATTTTGCTCTTTCACCTGACCTTCTCATTGCAGACTGAATCAGAGCAATGAACAGTAACCGTGATGTGGTCTTAATACTGCCGCGTCTGGAAATTATATTCACTATACTAATTTAGTCGATTATTATATTCAATATCAGTTTCAGTTCTCATGATGCAACTTAATGTAGCCAGATTCTGTCCTAAAATACAGGAATGGCCTCCAGGCCAGTGACCAATAGACTGCCTCTTTTCTGAAACCTCACGAGCTAGGCCTCTACTGAATAGTCCATTAAACTCTGCTTACAGTGTTTATATTAGTTATTGTTTTAGTGCTGTGATAAAACACCATGACCAAGGCAACTTGTAGAAGGAAGAGGTTTTTTAGCCCTTGGCTCCAAGGTTATAAGAGTCCTTCATTGTAAGTAAAGATGGCTGCGAACACCAGGTAGTTAAACCAGCAGAAAAGGCGAAATGTCCGCATCCCAAATTGCAAGCAGAGAAAGCAAACTCAGAATGGTGCAAAGTCTTCAACATCTCAAAACTTGTCTCCAGTTATTGTAGTTGCCAATTAATGTCTACTCACATCGCCCCAGCAGCAATGGTGCATTCCTTGCAAACACACACACACACACACACACAGACAGACAGACACACACACACACACACACACACACACATACACACACCCTTATATTTTAATACGCCTTAAATAGCTTAATGGCAGAGCTACTCCTAAACCTACAGGTGGCTAACACCTCCCCTCCAATATTCTTGTGCTATATTCCATCGTTGTTTCTCTAGACCCAGTTGGGGGCCTTCTGGGACCACTCTTCACCAGCTCTTACATGTTGGCTGTCTCTCTGTCCCGCTTCTCAGGCCTGGCAGCTACTCCTTTACCAGAATGGCAGCTATCTCCTCTCTCCTCCTTCCTCAATCTCTTGCCCTGTAATCCTAAAGTCCCACCTCTGTCTCCCTGCCCAGCCACTGGCCACCAGTAACTTTATTTACCAATCAAAACCAAATGGGGACAGGGTCCCTCAGTGTCTTATGTGTAGACATTTGGATTCCTGTGTAATTTTTAGGAACAAATCAACATAAGTAGCATTAGACCAAATCTACATTTCCCCTGTTTTGTCCATTAAAAAGGCCTTTTCTCTCAGATATACATTGAACATAGTTATAACAGTTATGTAAACTATAAGTTATGATATATACTAATAACATCCAGTCTATCAATTTTGTCAATTTAGATGTATTATTCTAACACCTGTCTTAACTTAAAGAGTTTATAATTCTATACAGCAAAATGAAAGGAATTAACTTATTCACAAATACATCAGATATCATGTTAGTTAAACTTTTTGTTTGTTTGTTTGTTTGTTTGTTTGTTTGTTTTTTGACACAGGATCTCATAAATGCCAGGCTGGCCTTGGACTTGTGTTGTCTGTGATGTCCTTGAATTTTAATCTGCTTCCACCTCATGAGATTACAGATGTGCACTAGTTTACCTGGTATATGCAGTGCTGAGAGCTAAACTTTAGTCTTCCTTCACGATAGGCAAGGTATTAAACAACTGAGCTCTTTATTTCTCCAGCTCCACTGAATCCATTTATAAAGGGAGATGGGGGAATATGAAGGTATTCACAAATCAGAATTATTAAGAGGAAGTATAATGGCAAATATGTCTGAAAAATTCACTCACAAAACCCATTCACTGGTATGCTATAATGAATGAAAAAAATAAAACAATTTTATCTTTATAATTAAGTTGGTAACAGAGAAGACAATAACCAAAATCTCTACAACCTTTCAGAAATTTCAATGATTTTTGCATAAACTATTAGTATCTATTAGCACATATACCTGTATAGCAGTGTAAGTTAACATAATTTTATTCATTAAGAATTTGAAAATGAGAAAGTTTAAATGGTTCCCCTTGCATAACAGAAATGTAAACTTTGGTACTTTCCATCCAGTTATAAAATACTAGCGCAGATATCTTTTTTAAATAGCTTCTTTCTGGTTGCTAAATTCCTCCCTCAGAATTCAGAATAGCTACTAGCCACTACAAAAGCTTAAAAAATATCTCATGGGAAAAAAATTATAGTCCCACATGTTAGTGCATGTATTTTGAGGAAGGTGTGACCTTTCCCCACAGACCTGAGAGCTATGCCTTTTCTATGCAATATTACAGACGTCACATCAGAACCCAGAGGGCTGTGTTCAATGTAGATTCATTCAGGCTGTATTCTAAACAATTGGACAGATTAAATGTACATGGAAATGAGCAGTCTTTTGTAGTTTTATATTATACAATAAACAGTTAAAAGATGAAAAAAAATTATAGTCCCATAAATTTGATTTCAACTCTCATTGGAGAAATGTGAAATGATTAATTTTACACTTGTAAAATACTTTGTAATTTACTTTGTAATCTACTTTGTGACTTTGGAGATGGTAGTTTATATTTTAATTTTTCTTATAACTTACTAGAGAATTCATGGCATTCTAATTGTCCATGAGATAACACAGGGATACTGAGAGATGACAGGGTTTGCTGGGAGTGGGATTATGGGGTTGAGAACAGAATATATTGCCTATCTTGCTGACTTCCCAAGTCTTTTCTTGCTGGAAGGTGTCCCTACTAGATTATGTTTCCTTGTCTTTTTCTATCTTAAAGTTTAGATATTTCTGTTGTTGTTGTTATTGTTGTTCTTGTTGTTATGTTTTGGTTCTTGCTTTTGGGAATAATCAACTTATTGGGTGTTGTGTGACTTTTAATTTTTAATTTTTTTATATTTTTAAAAAAATATTTTTGGGGTGTTGTAATAGCGTGTTATTCCTGGTACCTATGGATGCTGGAAGACTTTCAGGTGGCTGTTAGCTGGAATGCGGGTACAAGGAATTGAACCTAGGTCCTCTGTATAAACAATTACTTGTAAATATTGAGTGACCTCTCCATTCTTATTTAACTTTTCCTGGGAATGTAAACAAACATCTACTTATCTCAGATATGGCATAAATAACTGACCAAAGAAACTATGGCCCCAGATCTAGATGAGTAAACCATTTAAAGACTAGCTGACATGAGTGACAACTGAGAAAATAGTGTCCCCAAAGCTCCTTGTATCACTTGAGGTTAGAGTCACTCCTTCCCAGAAGTCTTCATAATTATATAACTCTGAAGAAGGGTTTTATGGCTGCATTAAGTTTCAGGAACTTCCTGAGACTTTGGTATTTGTTTACTCTCTGAGCCTTGTAATATTCATTTGCTTTCTGAGTCTTAACAATCTTTTCTCCAGGACAGAATGTTTTATATCAGAAGAACTTGTTTGATGACCTTGGAACGTGTTTATTTATGTTCAGTGTCCTCTCCACATCAGCATGGGGTTACTTCTAATTACACGAACATGCATAGAGTGATTAGCTTTTCTCATAGAAACATAATTATAACTCTCCAAAATAATGCATGAGAAAATGCTGTAATTCTGTGATAAAGAGAGAGCAATCTACACGACCCTTCCTTTGTATGTCAACAATAGCTTATTAAGGCAAAACACGTTTCTTGTTACATATTCAGTAGTTGAGGTCGATTACAGTTGGGATTCATTGAAGGATTAAACACCAAGGATGTCTTCTACAGTAATTAGTCTTCTCTTTATAGAGCTCAAATGGTCTTTCTGCCATTTACCAATGACCATTCATGCATTTGGGATTTAACCAGGGTCATACGAAAGACTGGCATAGAATAACTCAGCCAAGTATTTCTACAACCAGGGCTTCCCTATGAGTCCTGTTTTTCCTTCCCCCGCCCCTAACAAATTAATTTTTCAAAATAAAAGTAATCTTGTAAAATCAAGGTCAAAATCCAGGGTATCATGTTTCAATATATGACACATCTGTGGTTCATACTTCACACAGAGGAAGGGTGAATATCTGGAGCTGAAGAAGTTTGGTGTCCTTGGAACATGACAGTTTACTGTAGCCAGTCAGATAAATACATTGGTATTTAGGGTTCTTTGAATTTGAAAACATAGATTCATATACTCAGTCACAAAATGTTCTAATCTTTATGGAAAGCAAAGACTGTCAAAGGAGTATTCCTCGATAGGACTGCTCCATCCATTTTGCTCCACTGCGTACTGGGATGAGTAAGTATTTGCAAGCATGCTTCTCTGACCACTCTTCCACATTCACTTTGTTATGGATATGTCTTTTTCAACTGTATTTTGTGTATGGATGGCATAATTAAGCCACCAGTGTATATTTGGTGAGTAATGACTGCAATACTTAATTACCAGCTTATTAAATTTGTGGAGAACTATTCAACTTCCTAAGGAAGAAAAAGAGTCTTACAGTTGAGAGTGGGATGAGAAGGGAAAAGAATTGAGTGAATTTCAGCGATTACTCTGTCTCCGGTTAGACTTAAGAGTTCAGAATCATTGCTTTGTTCTTTTGTGTCAAACCTCCATGAAAAGTTAATGAAAAGGATGAAATGCATCAAATGCACCAAAGTACTTTGTAAACGTGTAATCCAACCCACTATTGTTGCCATTATTATATAAGAAAAGTGATCTAAATAGTGTCCTTGGTAGTGTCTCACATTACTATGTCAAGGTTATTTGGGGGTCTTTAACACTTTCATTCCCTTAGAACTTACTACAAAGTGCTTGACACCTGCTTAGTCCTTTGGCTTCTAAAGGTAGGGCCTCTCTGAGTCAGCTTCCAGGGTATCTCCTACACTTCTTGAAATAAAACATTGTGGACTAACAGTAACCAGCCTTTGAGTGTCTGTGATTACCTCCTATTTATATTTTACAAGGTGAAGAGCAGCAATCTAAATCTCTACATGACCATTTCTGTTCTAAATGTAGCAAAGTTCCAGGACCAAAGACATATTGACAGTGATGATTCTAATTCTTGCAGAGCTGAGCTATGCCTGGATCTTCAATGAATACCCTTCCTATCAGGATAACCGTCGCTTTGTTTCTCAAGAGACTGGGAATCTGTATATTGCCAAAGTGGAAAAATCTGATGTTGGTAATTATACCTGTGTAGTTACCAACACTGTGACCAACCACAAAGTCCTGGGACCACCCACACCACTAATCCTGAGAAATGATGGTGAGTTGTCTACACAATGTTGTCAGTTCTGTTTATGAGCATTGTGGTGGGGTATGGAGAGACTGTATTGTTGTCATAGAATGCTATAAAGAAAAGTTTAATAATTTCTATATTTGGTACCTATTATTTTTTTCCCACTTGAGTAAGAAATAAGCCCACAAACCATTTTAGAAAACTAATTAGAAGTCTGATCGCTAATCTCAACAGTGATGGGATGTGGACTTACGCAAATATAAATAACAAGAGGATCTTAAATTGTATACCCAGGCAAAATGAAGTAAAGAATTGAACAATTAACTCATTAATCAGTTCTGTGTAATTTAGTATTCATGGTTTAGAAAGTATTTTTAAATTATCCTAATAATATTTGGATTTACATTAGTGAAGCCATAGTTCTACCACAGAGAAACTCAAAAATGTGGATAGCTCATTTGAAACACAAGTTTTAATTTCTCTTCCATTATGAAAATATTCTAAGAAAATATATGAATCTTATATAATGTCCAGATACCATAGGCTTTGTCACCAAGTGATTTTTAAAGACATTCTTGTCAGCCATGGTGTATGGGTACCATTCCTCTTTCTACTGTGGGTTTTTATATATTTCCTAAAAATCCAAAAGTGAGACTTAGTCCAAAAGTCTCACTTAGGAGGTGATGTGGACTGTGTCTGTTTCTTTAGAAATACCACATTTTTTTTCAGTAATTCATCTCTCTACATCTGCTGTTTCCACCCATGTGGCATCAAGAAACTTCTCATTAAAGTCTATAGATATCCCTTACTATGCACCCCCTACCACCACCACACAGACACACTCACATGTGAACTCCTTATCCTACTGCACTTACCAGTGTGTGTAACGAAAACTACCTGAACTATCTTGCTTATTGCTGTCTAGTATAGATGGTAGCAGATAAGAAATGTTTCATTAAATACTCATTGGAAAAATGAAAACAAAAATATAATTAAGCCCTTTAGAAAGAACCAAAGTGAAGATTTGAAGATTTGAAGTTGACAGGTTTAGGATTCTATTATACAAAGAAAACAAAACAACAAAAAATACAAAAAAAAAAAAAATACCAAAAAAACCCCCAAACTTCTCATATGCTTTTTAATAGGAATGAAAAAATTGTATCATACAACTAAAAAAATGATCAGTCAAGATACTAATTAACAACAGCAGTGATTGGTCACGTTTACTAAGTGCTAGTTTGCACATTTATCTCATTTAAAACTTGAGTAAGCTTCCAGCATAGCACTCTGTCTACACATCCATCTGTCTAAACATCCTTACAATACAGACCACACTGAAAATTGTTAACGAATAGTTTAATTTTCAGGCACTTTGTCCATTCATACATTAACAATTATTTATTCAACACTAGATATGTGATGACCATGTTTCTGAGTTCCAGTAAGCAGAAAAACAGGCCCCAATTTAATATTTCCTATGCTCTTCTGGGCAGCATGGCGACAAGAAGCATTATGTTTGTGCAAGTTTCAGTTTAGTTTTTAGAATAACACAAAAAACAATACATTAAAAATATTGTGATAAAGTAGAGGCTTTAATGGGCTAGATGTCTACTGTAGAAAGGGTTGCTATGGAAATCCACTCTGAAGATAGCATAGGGCTATCATTGGAATGATAAGAAGCAAATCCTGTGATGATTAGGAAGAGGAATAATTCAGGCTAAGCTGTCATCACATTTAAAAGTCCTGAGGTAGAGGGAATACCAAGAAAAAAATTACATCTTCTGGGATTAAGAAGAACAAGAATGTGGATGAAGCATGGTTTAAGGAGTGTAAGGATCATGGGCCAGTCATGGAGACCAGGAAGAGAAGACTGAATTTTATTTCTCAGAAGTTTTTCTCAACCTCCCTAATGTTGTAACACTTAAATGTAGTTCCTCATGTTATGGTGACCCTCAACTATAAAATTATTTCATTGCTGATTTATAATTGTAATTTTTCTACAATTATGAATGCAAGATATCTAATATGCAACCCTTGTAGGGGATCACAACCCTCAAGTTGAGAGCAACTGTTCTAAAGATATGAAAAGCTGTTAGGTGTTTGTAGCTGATTTTTTTTTTAGGAAGAATAATTGAGTGCTTTCTAGATAAAAAGAAAATTTCAGAAAGTAGGTGTAGAATATGCATATCTATTCAGAAGACTGTTGTGAAAATTCACTTATGGAGGGTGGTAACCGTGGCTAAGAAGAATGAGACACACCTGCCTTAGCAACTAAGACTTTATAAGAAAGCTACTTCTGAAATAATTAAAATGGCTTAGCAGGAAGATTTACAAAGTTGAGGATCCTATTTTTTATATTACCAACAAAGCCTCGCACAAGATTTTTCCCTCGGCAGCAGAAAGGGAAAATTTCTAGTGTTTTGGTCAATTTCTCTGTCATCATATTCATCTGACATACTTGTATTTGTTACTGACTTTTCCACCCTTGCCTTACTCAAGAAAAGGCTTTAAAACTTTCCTTAGACCGAGAGTGAACACTAGCATCCTGACTGCAACATGACAGGGTTAAATTACTGTGGTGGATTCTTGTCTCATTACTATGTTGCACTGTATCCACAAAACCAAAAAAAAAAAAAAAAAAAAAAAATCATCAGTTTAAAGAGTAGGCATGGTAGACTGGAGATGGAGCTCAGGCCCAGTGACACAATTCCTACCTAGCATGCAGAGATCTAGCTTCAGTTGCCAGTACTGCATGAACCTGGGCTTCATGGCTTCTGCCACACCCTCTGTAGTGTGTCAAGTTATGGATGTAATGAAATATTGACTTGGACAAAGAAAGATACATATGAAAACAAACATGACAGAAACCTGATGCCTTTGGAAGTGGGAAGCAAAATTAGAAGCACAAAAAAAATCTAGCATCATGATACATACATCAAACTGTCAGAAACTTTGTGTTTTGCTTGGTTTTTAGATTTATTTCTAAAATTGTTGTTGATTCCATCTCCATGGAAATGACCAATGCTTTGTATTAGAGTATTTTATCACAGAATTAACAAGCTAAACACCTCATTCTTCAGCAATTAATGCCCATTCCTTCTTAATTTGCATGATAGTTGCATGGTAAAAATTTATAATATCTTTCTCATTTAGACTGGAGTACATAAAATGGATATGAAGTTCCATTACTAAGCACAAAACAGGTTATTTAATTAGCTCCTATCTGAAGGTGAGAGAAGACGTGAGATATAAATCAAAAGGATATTGCAAAATTAAGATGACATCCTTAATAAAATCTATTCTATGAGAGTAACAATCTATGAAATTATCACTCTACAGAAACTGGTATTTAATGACAATGTTAGGCTGATATATGCAAGGAATGTAGAATTAGTATAGTCATTTCCATCACTGAAACACACTTAAAATTTCACACCCTCTTTTCTGACTTGAAAATATAACAAGTAAGGCAGAGGCAGCTCAAATCTGAACTAAGCTAATTGCCACAATGGTTACTTTGCCTGACTTTCCTACCATTCAACTCATGGCTTTTGAGTTCTAGACTTGCTGCTTCCAGTCCAAAAGGTCACTATACAGTCATAAAAAAGTGAACCATGAATCTTGGCTCAGGTGTTGACAGGATTCAGGTGTGGTGTACCACATTCATCTCATTAAGTTGACTTGTGCCCCTAGCTCATTATCCCACAGGCTTTTGCCCTGGCCCTTCCATTAACCTAGCACTGCACAGGGTGCATTCTTCCTGCTTACCTCATCCTTCATCAATTTTTGACTAGGAAATAAGTTAGGAAGACAGAGGAGCAAACTCTGTGGGTAGAATCAAGACCCACCAGTAACTGGCTCTATCACATGGGTATTTCACTATGTAGAGTGCATATTGCTCTTTCAGAAGACCTATGCATGGATCCCAGAACCCATGTGGGGCAGCTCACAACCACCTCTAGCTTAGTTTCTGGGGACCTGACTCCCTCTTCTGATCTCTCTGTGAACCTGCATGTGTGAGCACATAACCACACACAGATAAACAGCATTTACAGATGTCAAAATTTCAACCTTTGATTTGAGAGAAGGGGGTTACTGAAGAGCTAAGAAATGAGGCAGGCAAGAGTAGAAAGATTTCTAGCCCCTATACATACTGCTGTTCAACTGAGCTTCAGAAAAAGCTGTTCTAACATATATGTCATTATGTGAGATTTACTCTTTTGAATGGTTATATTTTATCATAAAACTAAAATATTGAAAGTGATTGCTTCTGGCCTTTTCCTTGTAGGTTATTGAATTTCAAATTGTCAACTGAAAAACCCATGAACTTATGATCAATACTAAGTGAGTTCAGTAGGGTGTGTGCGTGTGTAAAACAATAATAATTGAAGAGGAAGAAATCATGACTTTGAAAGGGAGTGGGCAGAATGGGAAGCGTTAGAAAGGAAGAGGGGAGCTGGAAATGGTGGAAATATAATAATCTTGTATGAAATTCTTGAAAAATAACAATTACAATTTTTAAAATACTGAAAGTATACATTTATGTTCTCAAAGTATAAGAGAACTTCCTAACCATGTTTTCCTAAGTCTTCCACCTTTTCCCCTAACCTAATAGTGTTCAGCTGTGAAAGCACTGATCAGGCTCAGTTTGAAGCGTTTAACGTTCTTAACTTAAATCATGCTTTAACCTAACAGACTAAAGGCGAGATGATGATGATCTCAGCATCTCCTCCACTCAAAAAAATAAAAAATAAAAAGACCCAAAGTGGACAAAAATCAATATGCTGAACATGTGTAGGACTAAAAGCCAGAAGGGAGAGGTGACAGAAATGTAGAGTACAGTAACATATCTACCTCCAATTAATGTGAGATAGTGGGCTCATTTCTCTGGTCCCTGGTTTTCTTCACTGTATGAATGGGAATGATTCCATGTTAAATTATATCTAAAATTCTTCCTTGTCATTTAGAAGAGTCTAGGAACAGCTTTTCAACTTCCTTCAGTCTCAGAATTTTCAAAGATTAGGTCATATATAATACTAGTCTACAGACAAGACAAATGTTCTTCATTGGGTCAGAAGAACCCAATTTCTCTCAAATGCAAGTCTTCGAAAACAGCAAGGTATATATTCATTTATTCATTGTCTGTACACAGGGGCTATGATATGAGTCTCCATCTCTATCAACATTAGAATTTCTAGTGCCACAAAAGAACACAGCCTATCCCATAGTTCCAAATTTAAAACAAAAGCAAATTTTTAAAGAAAAAAGAGAGGGGGGTTTTCTTGGATATTTATTGTCCTTATATAATGTTTCCTCCATTATGATCTTGCTAAACCTCACAGCAAGTGTTCCTAATGTTTCCCCAACCTGCATTAAAGTCTCATGGGGGCCCTAGCAACCACTATTTGTCTTTATGAGTAAATCAGCTTTATTTATGGGCCACTTAATTAACCTAGAGGTCATAGTTTTTAAAAAGACATTAGAGTATTTCTTTTAGTGTATACTTGACCTACTTAGAGTCTTTTATTGATATTACAGCATTTAGGCAACAAACTCTACCCTCCATTTAAGTATAATTTTGTATTACTTAAGTACTTCTCCCCAAAATTCTTTGTTTTATTTAAGTCTCACTTTTAATTGCAACTTTGGTGCAGCTTTGTCACAGCAGTCGTGTCTTGTTTTTAATTTTCTAACAACATCACAGTTGAGGATCTGTGGGCGTAAAACATGTTTGATGAGAGCATCTAAATGACTAAAGGATGTGAGACATTTTTCTAAGCTGTCTTTGCTAATCTGATTTAATAGAGTCTTAATGGCTGTGGATATTCTGAAGGTTTGACAAGCTTAGGAACTTGGCAGTCAGCTTTAGACCTCTATTTCAGCTGCTTCCATTTCAGGTCCATGGGGGCCAAAGTTCTTGGATGGTCATTTGGCTAGTCAGTTAGGAAGCAACTGTTTAGTGTTCATGGTGAATAGTACACTACAAAGTCAAAGATCCAGTTTTCAGCACATTGAAACATAACCTTAGAGACTTCCCAACTAGCAAAGGGTCTAGTTATATTGTTTATTGGAATTATAAAACTGGATCCTCAACAAAAGAATAACAGGTGGAGAAACTGGAGATAAAATAAAATACTAGAAGTATACTGTCTAGAAGGGTGTTGGTTTGAGCCAATGGCTTTTTTAATGTTCTTATTGGGCTGGGGATATATAGATCAGAGAACAACTCTCAGAGGTCACTTCTTTTACTTCATCCTGTTGGTCCAATGCTCAAACTCAGTCAAGTTTGGAAGCGAGCCCTTTTGACCAGCTGTGCCATCTTGTTGACCTCAAACTTTTAATCACATATTTAACCACTAAATGTTGAATGAGTAAACCCTTTGAAAGCTTGCCAGGAAGAATGTGGAAATTTTTCTGTACTCAGAAATGATATAGTTAAGATGTCTAGTTGGAGTGCGAAGCTCTATTTGATGATTCACATTCAGTGACATGCCAATGTCACAAAATGGAACTATGTATAGATTGACAGCTTGTGTTTGAGGGTCTTGATAATCATCTTCCCAGAAGACTTGGGCAACCTAAAATGAGAAAAGATTCCCGAGAAGGAGACACTCAGTGCTGACAAACTCTTCAGGCAAGCCATGCTCATGACCTGTTTCAATAGATAAAATTAAAATTTTCTGCATAAGTAAGTTGGCTATTCTAGAATAATTTCTAGATTTTTTCTATCATTCTTACTATATTCTAAATGGTATTTTGTTTTTAAACATGCTATCTAATTTGTTATTGCTTGTTAAAGAGTGATTTTGCTCTTAAAAGTTATTCTATATCTGCTAAGCTTTTAAATTCTCTTGCTAGTTCTTATAGTCTCTTGATTAGATTGTTCTTTCAAATATCACTCTCCTCCATTTTTCTCAATGTTTAGGGTCAGCTCATTGTGGCTTCTCGACTCACCACCTGTTTTTACTATTAAAGTTCTATTAATACATACTCACCTGCCCATTGATAGACATTTCTCTGTAACTGTTTCCAAACTACATTGAGAAAGATTAGACCTTCTGTCTGCAAATCCAAATAAATCCTGTGTTCTCTGACCTTTCACTAAAAAGCCTTGCTGACTTATGAGACTATGATGTCATCATTAAATATCAAAAGACTCTCTATCAACAGTACCTCTACTGATTTTAATTAGGGTTAGTACATGCAGAGGCAGAGAGAGCATTAGCTAAACATAATATCAAGATTTTAGCATTTATGAGTATCTTCAAAGGAGATATATTAGCTTTGCATATCTTATAATCAATTTCATACACTGGACACAGTCAGTTATTTCATGAATTCAGGTAACCAGACACTCTTCTGGCAAAGCAGGAATCCATGTTTACTCAGTCTTGGTATGTACTGAGACAGCCTTCTGAAAATGTTCTCTCTCCATCTGAACTGTTGAAAAGGAAGAAAGGAGGTACAGATTTTACTTAAGACAAATAATGCATTTATTTTAATTTCTTATGGACTTTTAAAACCATTCCAAAATCCTGATAGTAAAACATGATATTCTACCTTATCTCTCTCCAGCAGTGAGGAGATAATTTTGTTTAGATACTCAATACAGAATGAATTATTCTGCTGGGTTTGGGGTACTGATACATGAGATCTTGTAGTGGTTAGTTTTTGTCACCTTGACAACAGCCAGAGTTACTTGGGGAGAAAGGACCTCAGCTAAAGAATTGACTCCATCAGACTGACCCATGGGCATGAGAGAGGGGCAACTTCTGGATTAATGATTGCCCACTGTGGATCTTGCCTCCTGTTGGCAGGTTGTTTCACACTATATAAGAGAGCAGGCTGAGCACACTATGGAAAGCAAGCCAGTAAGCAGTGTTCCTCATGGCTCCTCCCTCTGTTTCTGTTTGAGTGCCTGCCCTGACTTCTCTCAAAAACAGACTGTAATGGAGATGTGTAAGGCAAATTATGCAGTTGCCGTCTGAGTCACTTTTGACCAAAGGTTTTAAATCAGCAACAGAAACAAACCAGGACCGATCCTCAGATAATACATAAGATTTTCCTTCATGCTAAGAAAGTATAAAAGCATGGCTTTTTTTAAAGGCCACAATGGCATACTCAGTCAAGGGAACTCGTATGAGTAATCAGATATTTCCAAATATTTTTTTGGTTCATGGAATGCATATCATGTGACTTGTTTTTCAAGAAAGTCCATGTGGGAACATTTTCCAAAATAATTTTGGCAATTATTTTCTTCAGTAGAAAATCCCACTCAGTGGAAGTTAGTAAATGCTCGTTCCATCTGTGGTTTAATTTAGCAAGC
>JADRCC010568457.1:0-11676 GCA_019843855.1 Hylomyscus alleni
ACTGATACAGGCACAGAATACCTACTCCCAAGAGTGGGAGGGCCTGAAGCTGCAGGGCTACCAGGTTTAAGGCAATGAGCTAACATGAAAGTCACAGCTAAACTTTTAACTGTTTATTAACCATGTAGTACTAGCAAAGGGCAATTTGGGATAAAGAGCCAGTTCTCCCCCCACCCCACCCCGGTTGAATTTCCTCCAGGGAACCCCACTGTGAGAGAAATTCAACCCTGATGGGGGAAATCATCTCAATGCCAAGAGAACACTGAACCAAAACTTCCCACCATTTTATAGACTGAGCCCAAAGGAGGGGAAGATGGAGGTCAGGCTAGGGTGGAAAAGTACGGAGAACTGCTTCACAGTAGGATTAAATGTCTTCAAGGTTTTACCCTTTGATAAGGGCGTCTAGGAAGGGGTCTCCCTAGGAGAGGGGCCTGGGCTAGGGATGCAGGTGTGCGTGAGACATGACTGCTGAGGCGGGCTTCAACTCCCTTTGAAGACTGCAAAGCTCTCCGTGTGTGCTAAATCTGGGATGGTGAGGACAGCTTCCCCCTAAGTGGCTTACCAGGATCACCTTTGAAGAAAAAGAGACACATTCAATAAATAAATTAAAGAGAAAAAGAAAAAAGAAACCAGTAAAGGTCTAGAAGATTTAAACAACACTGCCAGGCTACCTGACCCCAATGACACTTGCTCTTCACAGCACGAGAAGAATAGTCTTTTCTTTTCTTTTCTTTTTTTTTAAGATTTATTTATTTATTACATGTAAGTACACTGTAGCTGCCTTCATACATACCAGAAGAGGGCGTCAGATCTCATTACGGGTGGTTGTGAGCCACCATGTGGTTGCTGGGATTTGAACTTACAACCTTCCGAAGAGCAGTCGGTGCTCTTCCCCACTGAGCCATCTCACCAGCCCAAGAATAGTCTTTTCTATTGCCCAGGGAACGTTTTCTAAGACACACCAGATGGGAGGTCAGGAGACAAATCTTGGTAAATTTAAATGGACTCAAGTCACATGGAGAAATGAGAAAGAACAGATCTATTAGAAATACTTGAAAATGGAAGAAGGCATCTCACATGTTAAAGGCAATTACAGGCAAAAGACAAGTGGATAAATGTTATAAGTGACAGCTCAAGAAAGGAAAGGGTTGGTCGAGTTTTGAGCTGTGCATCTAATTGTTTATTACACTTTTTCTCATTTTAAAATTCCAAAGCAAAAGGTAAAACACCAGGGCTGGGTGTGGCAGCACAATATGCCTGTACTCTCTCAGCTTGTAGGAGGTAGAGACAAGAGGGCCAAGGGTAGGGTTGGCGAGTTGGAGGGTAAGAGCACTGACTGCTCTTCTGAAGGTCCTGAGTTCGGATCCCAGCAACCTCATGGTGGCTCACAACCACCCGTATTTAGATCTGACGCCCTCTTCTGGTGCGTCTGAAGACAGCTACAGTGCATTATGCTGGAGTGAGCGGGGCCGGAGCAAGCAGAGGTCCTGAGTTCAATTCCCAGCAGCCACATGATGGCTCATGGCCATCTGTAC
The DNA here is from genome assembly GCA_019843855.1 of Hylomyscus alleni. Taxonomy (NCBI): domain Eukaryota; kingdom Metazoa; phylum Chordata; class Mammalia; order Rodentia; family Muridae; genus Hylomyscus; species Hylomyscus alleni. Next base: position 1,536 of record JADRCC010568457.1, read on the forward strand.
AGCTACAGTGTACTCATACACATAAAATAAATAAAAATAAAAAAAATAAATCTTTGCTGGGCAGTGGTGGCACACGCCTTTAATCCCAGCACTTGGGAGGCAGAGGCAGGTGGATTTCTGAGTTAGAGGCCAGCCTGGTCTACAGAGTGAGTTCTAGGATAGCCAGAGCTATACAGAGAAACCCTGTCTTGAAAAACAAAAAAAAAAACAAAAACAAAAAAAAAAAAAGAGGACCAAGGGTTCAAGGTGATCCCCACCTGGGCTACTCAAGACTCTGTCTAAAAACAAAACATAATGAAATCTGTGGTGGCAAAGGATCCCAGTTTTGTTCCACAAGCCCATATCTGGCAGCTCGCAACTGCCTGTAACTGCTGCTCTAGTGTCTTCTCATGGACTCCCTGGGTACCTGCATTCACATGGAACAAATTCACTCAAATACACACAAATATAAGACTTCATTTATTAAATAAACAAAACTGAAGGTTGAAGCAAGAATTTGACTAGTTTGAGCTATAAAGCAAGATGGTGTTGAAAATATAAAAATTAAAAAAGCTAAGACCCTGAGTGGTGGTGGTGCCTCTAATGACAGCACTTAGCAGGCAGAGGCAGGTGGATCTTTGAGTTCAAGGGCAGCCTGGTCTACAGAGTGAGTTCCAGGCCAGCCAGGGCTGAAGAAAGAAACCCTGTCTCAAAAAGAAGACCAAACCAAACCAAACCAAAACCAAAACCAAAACCAAAAAAAAACAAAACAAAAGCTATTCTCCTGAAAGTTACATAAATAGGAAAAGAATGCTCTTTCTTTTAATTTGAGCACCAAACCCATTCTTTATGTATCAAGTATTGGAAAACATCTATTACAAAGTACACATTTTCATTACTCTTAAAAAAAGTCAAATGGCACTGAGTTAGTGCATGCTTTAATCCAGAACTTGGGAGGAAGAGGAAGATGGTCTTTATGATTTCAAGGCCAGTCTGTTCCACGTATTCAAACCAGGCAGAGACCCTGCCTCAAAAATAAGTAAATAAGAATAAATTGCCCTGTTCCTCTATTATAAGAGAATACTTGGGTAGGAGACATTCACGAACACCAATAAAGTAAAACAAAGATAATTTTCTGACATGATAAAGGCTGTTGAGGGGACCGATGTCTACTTACCTCAAACTTCCCTTCTAAATGGACAACAGCCATTTTTTCTCTTCTGTGTTGTACCCTGATAATAAGAAAGTTAAATGAGATGCTTTGTCGTCCTTGCCTTATACTCCGAATTAGAGACAACCTGTTCCTCCACCCTCATCTGTCAGGAGACTGGTATTGGAAATGGAGAAGGTTGTTCTGTCTTAGGCTTTACGTCTAGACTAACACCTGCCCACTAGAGACAGAGCCTGCATGCAGAGACTTAGGCCGCGTCGTGAGTCCTAGCCTCTACAGCACTTCTTCCACAAGTGCAGTAGGGGTGGTTGTCACTGCATCTCAAAGTCTCATCTAAATCCTCGGCCTACAGCTTCTTCATGAGGGGTCTCCACTAGCTGGCTTCCTTCCTGCCAGCTTCCTTGGCTACACGATTAGGGAGCACAGGGAACCAGCAACAAAATTATGCCCAGGTGGAAAGAGGAAGGATGGCCAGATGAGCTGCCACCATGCTAAAAGAGAGGTTAAGTCCTTACATTCTGGGAGTGACTGGGGAGAGACACAAAGTCACAAGAAACTCAGGATCCTTTGGTAGATTCCCAATACCCCCCAATGAATTCCAAACAAAATTTCACCATTGTACCCTACTACATTTAGGGAAGGATCGCAGGTACAAAATATACTAGTGACCACATGAAGCTACACGCAATAAAATTTCTACAGTCACATTGCTAGTGTCACAAGTCACACTGTCAGAGCTACACCGTTGGAGCACTCTTACACAGGATCCAAGGATGTACAATAACCTGACATCCTGTCAGGGACAAATACTGTCAGTGACATTCTTTTACAAGGACGCACTTGTACTTTCTTTACAATCATGAAAACAGCACATATTACATACTACAGTCATACACATGTACACACAAACACATACACACATGTGCATACACACACACACATGCACACGCACACACACTCATACACACAGTCACCCAGATGGGAAAGCACAATGAAGTCACAGGCGACGGAAACAAGCCATCACCATCTCAGGGACACCACCATACATGTCCTCCCAGGCAAGCCAGTCATGCACAGGATACCAGGTACATCCAACAACCTCAGAGTGCCATAAACATCCAAATACCTCGCTATCACGGCATCGTTTCTCCACCATACACGTGGGCCCACACCACCCCAGTCCCAGAAACATCTCCAGGGAGATAAACAACAATCACACACACACACCTGGAGTCACAACTCATTCACACACATCACGCCAACCACACACACACACACACACACACACACCTGGAGTCACAACTCATTCACATACATCACGCCAACCACACACCCGGGTCACAACAAGCTCCCAAAAACACAGGCTTGTAGCGCACACATGGGAGACACCGCCACCTAAGGGCACAGACACGTCCTCCAGGCGTTCCCAGCACTCCCACCTCCGAAGGAAGCGCAGAGTCCCGCCTCCTGCGCCGGGCTCCACACCCCACTTCAGTCAACATGCTCCTCCACGGGATGCTTAGGCGCACCTCCAGACGCAGTCCTCTGGCGTCACAAGAACCCCGAACTCTCGCGAGGAAACGGAAGCGGCGTCCTGCACCCAGTGACTCTGGGAAATGTAGTCCAATGGCAGGGGCCAATGCTTGCCCTCCCACTCTGCCTCCCAAACTCCCTGCCTCTCTCTTCTTCCCTCCCTTCCACCTTCCCTATCTCCCTTTTGCTACCACCTCTCCCCTCCCTTCCCCCTCTCTCCTTCCAACCTTCCCTCTCTCCCTCTTCCTCCCTGCCCCCATCTCAATATTTGTGAGGTGATTTTATACTTGTGGTGAAGAGATTTTATACCAAGCGTGGGGCTGCTCAACAGAGACTTCAACCACTGAGATTTGTTTGTGAAAGGTCTCTACATATTCCTGGAATAACGGACTAGTTGCTCATCATGATTTGTGTTATCTTTCACCTGAGTCCACTTCAGCTAACTGTTCTTTCATGTGTTTGCCCCAGTAAAACACCACCCAAACGACTTCCAAAGAACCCTTTAGTTTCCACTTCCTTGGTTTGAAGGAGAACGGCCCCCATAGGCTCACATATTTGGATGTTGGTTCCCCGTTAATGAGCTGTTAGGAAAGATTAGGAGATGTGGCCTTGTTGGAAGGGTGTGTCTCTGTGGGTGGGCTTTGAGGGTTTAAAAGCCCAAGTGAGACTTGTGAATCTCTCACCTACTTGCTCTAGGGCCATGCCTGCCTGATATTCCCCACCATGACAACAATAGACTCCGCCCTCTGAAACTGTCAGTAAGCCCCTAATTAAAAGTGTTTTCTTTTTTTTCAGCCAGGCAGTGGTGGCACACTCCTTTGATCCTAACACTTAAGAGGCAGAGGCCAGCAGATCTCTAGGTTCCAGGCCAGTCTGGTCTACAAAGCAAGTTCTAGGAGAGCCAGGACTACACACAGAAACCCTGTCTTGAAAACACAAAAGTATTTTTTTTTTCCTCCAGGAGGCAGAGGCAGGTGAATCTCTGAGTTTGAGACCAGCCTTGTCTATAGAATGAGGTCTAGGACAGTCAGGGTTACAGAAAGACCCTGCCTCAAAAAAAAAAAAAAGACAAAGAACAACCTGTAGGCTTATATTTTTCAAAACCAACTTAAGTGCACTTAAACTCTTTAACCTTCCTTCTACCTGCCACACACCAGAGTTAGTGGGAAGAAAAGGCTAAAGGTTAATAGGGCAAAGGAGGAGGTGGGCCTGCTTAGAAATAGTTCTTTGGGGTGATTCCAGTCTTCATTGTCAGATTATCCGCAGTTTAGTTCACACGAATCAGCAGTGGTAGCTCGAGCCACTCCCAAACAGCATTCACGGATCAGCCACAGCAGTGGCTTTCGTCCATCCAGAAGAGGGCTCTTCCAAATCGGTCCAAGTCCACAGAAGCTGCAGGAAGCCACTGGAATACCACCAGAAGTTCTTTGGTGCGCTTCTCTCTACGAAATCACAACAAACAATAACAACCACCAAAGAATGGCAAGGTGAACCAATACCACACAGAATCACCCACTGTCTGCTGGGTTACGCTTATAGCCTTTTCAAACGTCACGTGTCCTCTCAAGCGTCTACTCTAGCAAAAACGCCACATGCCCCCTTTCCAGGCAGCTTCCAGAAAAACACCATGTGTCTGTTCTCAGCAAAACATCTTCCCGAAGAAGCAAAACCTCCCTCAGCACAACCATAAGACAGTTTCCAGAAAGAAAATCACACGACACAAAGAAACCAGACATTTCTACCTCGCTTTCCTGTGTTGCCTTAGTCACAGGGTCTTCTCGCAGCAACAGGCGTGTAACTAATGCAGTGGCTACCTGGGGAAGGAACTGCTACAGGAACAAAGGCCAAAGGAAAGCACTGCTTTATCTATCCTGTGCAGCAAGTCTACTACAAGAAGGAAAAAATCTGCACATTATCTTGGTAATGAAAGATAAATAGTGCATACACATTTGCAGGGGGCGTTAGGAAGACTGTGCATAACGGCAAACTTTTCAGTATTTGACAAAATAAGAATTTGGCACAGAGGTGAATATGGAAGAAATTGGCTCTAGTGCCAGGAGAGGAATGGCAAGGACGACAGTACAAGCAGGTAGAGAGAGAAGATTCCTTCTTCCATGTCCTTTATGTAGGTTTCCAGCAGAAGGTGTAGCCCCGATTAGAGGTAGATCTTCCCATCCCAAAAGATCTGGATTGAAAGTGTGTCTTCCTACCTCAAAGATCCAGATATGAAGTGGGTCCTCCCCCATCAAATGATTTAATTGAACAAACTATCCCTCACAGGTGTGCCCATTTTGGGGTTTTAATCTAATTTGAGATATAGTCAAGTTGGCAACTAAAATAGCCATCATAGATACTTGTAAAACAAATAAAACAATAACTACATTTACAGACAATATTCAAGGCTTGTCACACTATAACACTATCACATTTTGTTTAAGAGACAAACAAAAGCTCTCAGAGTCATATAATCCTAAATTAATGCTCCAAGCTTGCCAGAAACTAAGATGGATAATATTACAGATAATAATAGACTTTTTGTTTTTAATTTTTTTTAAAAAAATTTAAGATGGGGAATGTTATGTAGCTCAGGCTATCCTGGAACTCACTCTGTAGACCAGATATAGTTAAGTTGGTAGCCAAAGATGGCCATCACAAGTTCACATCAAGAGTTCCAGGACAGCCAGGGATAAAAGAGAAACCCTATCTCGAAAAACCAAAAAAAAAAAAAAAAAAAAAAAATTCACATCATATCTCCGTATATCATGCTTAATTTCCAAATAAAAAACAGTAAGCAAGTTATAATTATGTCTAATAAAACTCTACCTTGTACAATTGCAAATGCATTATAAATTTTAGAATAGGTGGCAGTGTCTCTTGGACACTCTTTTAGTATTTCAAACTTAAATATGATAACCATTGATATTCTCTTAATTGATGATATATCACATGATAAAGAAATTGGGAAAAAAACCAAATATCTTAACAAAATTTTACAGAAACATATCAATTATAATCTATTTTCTGCAACTGGTCGTGTGCCCTTGTAACTACCTTTCTCCACTACCCATTCTGTATTTCCTCCACACTTGGCAAAAACACAGCAGGCTTTGCATTTTTCATGAAGAAGTGGTGCGTATCTTCACTCATGATGGGTCTACACCCTTCGTCATCCCAGTCTGGATTAGGCTGTTATAGTTACCTGTTGACTTTAGTCACAGGACTTGGTAGCACCAAGAGATGCCCTGAAGGATCTCCTGCCTTCCAGACATAATCCTTCTTACCTCCGTTGTGGAGAAGCAAGCCAATGTCCCCATGGTAATCTGGATCAATCACCTCTCCGAACAGTCATTCCTATCGAGAGCTGTTGGCTTAAGGGCATTAGGAACCCAAAGTGGGCAGGGGAAGTCTGAGGTTCCAGTTCATTGGAACAGTTGTTGGCTCCTGGCAGGAGCTCTTTCCACTCTGGAACCAAAACTTCTAGGCCAGCAGAACTTAAGGTCGCGGGAACAGGAAGTAAACATTTTCCTAGTGGGTCACTAGGGATGATAGTGAGTGGAACTGTTACCTTTTCCACCTGCTGATTTCTGGACTTTTGGATCACGGCTATGGAAGAAACTGAGACCAATACTGGATACTGATTCAAGGTATACCCCGCCTTCTGGAGGTCCCTGCTCTAGCCCTCCAGGGTGCTGCACCTAATTGCCACTGTTACCGTGTCTTCAAAAGGCCATTCTATCTTTCTATCAGGCCAGCAGCTTCAGGATGGTGGGGAACATGGTAAAACCAGTGGATTCCATGATCATGGGCCCACTGTCGCACTTCTCTGGCTGTGAAGCGAGTTCCTTAGTCAGAAGCAATACTGTGTGGAATACCATGATGATAGATAAGGCATTCAGTGAGTCCTTGGATGGTGGTTTTGGCAGAAGCGTTTTATGCAGGAAAGGCGAATCCCTAACCAGAATAAGTGTCTACTCCAGTAAAAATAAAACGCTGTCCTTTCCATGGAGGAAGTGGTCCAATGTAGTCAATCTGCCCCACCTGGCTGGTCACCAGGGGAATAGTACCATTCATTCCTGGAACTCAGTGTTGGCCTCTGCTGTTGGCAGTTACGGCACTCAGCAGCAGTTGTAGCCAGACCAGCCTAGGTGGATGGGAAATCTATGTTGTTGAGCCCAAACATAACCCCCATCTCTGCTACCATGGCCACTTTGTTCATGTGCCCATTGATCAATGACAGGGGTGGCTGGAGAAAGAGGCTGACTATCCACCGAACAGGTCATCTTATCCATTTCATTACTGAACTCCTCCTCAGCTGAAGTCACCTTTTGATGAGCATTTACATGGGACCCAAAATATCTTCACATCCTTTGCCTATTTAGAGAGATATATCCACATACTTCTTCTCCAGATGTCTTTCTCACCAAGTTTTCAATCATGGTCTTTCCACGTCAATCCGTTGACAATAGCCTATGAATCAGTGAACAATCCCACATCTGGCCGTTTCTCCTTCTAAACAATATGTATGAATGTGCACAGCCTGACGCTCTGCCCACTATGAAGATTTCTCTTCAGTGGTGTCTTTCAGGGTTGCCCCAAAAAAGGGTTGTAATGCTACAGCTGTTCACTTTTGGGTGGTGACCACATAATATATAGAACCATTAGTAAACCAGGCCCCAGTCTTCTCTTCCTTAGTTAACAGAGCACAGGTGGTGCACCCTGATGCTATAGGCACATGCTTGGCAGGAAACAGCATTGTAAGAGGAGTAGAAACCATAGGTATTTGGGCAACTTCCTCATGTATCTTGCTTGTTCCTTCAGGACTTGCTTGGGCCAAGTCACATACATACTGTAGAAATAAATGTAAAAACAAGACTTTTGAGAAAGAAATAATAAGCCAAAATTACCTATAGTAGAGACACCTGCTTGTATAAGAAAAACAAAGTTGGGATGAACAAAAAACTGACCAGAACATAAAATAACTGATAAGACCTGTAAGAATAAGATTAGATGTTCTACCCCTCCCCGTACTGAACTTTGAGAACACCCTGACCCCACTAACTAAAATTCCGGGACTTTCCAGCTCTCCCCGTTCCAGGGGCTTTCCAGGTACAAGAGTTAGGTAAAAGGGCAATGAAGCCAAAAACAGCCCCCATGAGCAAGCCACTCAATGCCTGAAGAGATCCTTTGTTTATCAAACACCAATCAGAATAAGTCAACGAGCCCTGTTGCCTTTGTAAAAGTATATAAGGTGTATGCTTCTTAGACTCGGGGTTGCCTCTTCCCACTTGGATGAGCAACCCCACATGCATTGGCCACACACATTGGATCAATAAACCTCATGTTATTGCAGCGATCCATTGTCAAGCTGTGATCTAGCACGTCTAAGCTAAGATTCTCTGGGGTCTTAAAAATACCACTTCCATTTGATAATGAATTGCTCTCATGCACATCCTACTTTATGACTTGGTGGGTCAGATAATGTGCAGCTCATGACAGGCCGCTAAGGATGCTTGGTGATTTGATGGCACACTGTCAAATGTTCAGTTTCCACTAAGACCCAATAGCAGACCAAGAGAATAGCTGTCTGTAGATGACGGCAGAGCCTTGCTCCAAAATCTCAACTATCTCTTCTGTGATTCGTCTATAGGGGCCTGCCAAAAGCTTCCAACAGCATCCTTATCTGCTACGGACATCTCAAGTACCACTGGGCCTGCTGGATCATATAGTGCTAGTGGTAGAGCAGCCTGCACGGTAGCTTGGAGCTGTTGAAGGGCCTTATCCTGTACCATCCTCCACACAGAGCTTTCTGAGTTACTTGGTGATGAGATGCCAAAGCTTTAAAGTTCAGACTCCGTTTTAGAGAACCTGACCTAAGTTTAAACTCAGGTAAACTAACAGGCTGGTATCTAGCATTAGTTTCCAAGTTGCCCCCCGTCCCCCCAACAGAACCTGAGCTTAGCTCCAGTCTCTAGACTAATCCCCAACGAGACCAGCATCTCCAGGTTACACCCTCAACAAGACAAGTGTCTCCAGGTTTTCCCCCAACAAACCTGCACCCCCAGGTTACAAGCCCACCTCCTGCCTAACAACCACCAATGCAGAGGGGAGCAGAAGTTAAGTTTATGAAATGACTCCCAGCACCAGCCAATTATGTTAAAGGCCACAGGAGCTTTCCAATTAGATCCTTGCACACGTACTCCCTGCTTGCTGCTTCCTATAAAGCACTTGAGAGGGCATATGATGTTTAGAAAGAAGATAAATAGAACCCCACAAACAGGCTGGAGAGATGACTCAGCAGTTAAGAGCTCTGACTGCTCTTCCAGAGGTCCTGAGTTCAATTCCCAGCAACCACATGGTGGCTCACAACCATCTGGAACGGGATCCGACGCCCTCTTCTGGTGTGCACGAAGAGAGTGACATACATAAAATAAGTAGATGAACCTTAAATAACAGAAAGGGAGAGAGAGAACCCCACAATCTGAGAGGATGCTCTTGCACTGCTACGCTGCTGTGCAATGCTTCACTGGTCTTCCCTCGTCTCTGGTGGTCTTCATTGCCCTTCACCTCGTAGAGGGAAGCTTGTCAAAGAACTTCTAGTGGTATTCTGGCTGCGTCTGGTTGCTTCTGCTGACTTGTGTCGATTTGGCAGAGCTTTGCTGTTTCGGCTGGATCGGGCCACCACTACTGATTCGTGTTTGGTGTTTGCTTTTGAACTGGACTGCTGGTGTCCTGACAATGAAAGAGGGAATCACCCCAAGGAATTACTTCTAAACAGGTTCACAACCCCCTTTTCAGATTAACCTCCCCCCTCTGGTTGGTGAGTTGCCACAAGCAAGAGACATCAAGAAGGAGGGGGCCTCAATTGGGAAATTGCCTTCCCGAGACTTGGCTGAGGTGAGCTGTGGGGCATTTTCTTAATTGACCAGCCTATTGTGGGCAGTGCCATTCCTGGGCTGAGCAAGCCAGCAAGCAGCACTCCTCCATGGCCTTTGCATCAGCTCCTGCCTCCAGGTTCCTGCCCTGTTTGAGTTCCCGTTCTGACTTCCTTTGATGATGAACTGTAATGTGGGAGCATGAGCTTCCACCAATCCCTTTCTCCTCAAGTTCCTTTGGTCGTGGTGTTTCATCACACTAATAGTAACCCTAACTAAGACACAAACATAGCTACAGACCCATCTCAAAATTATCCTGTTTAATGAAAGTCTAAATATAGCAAATCCCCCCCCCTCTCTCTCTCCTCAATAACATTTATTTAATGACTCTATCTTAACATTGCTTTTGACTGTTGGATGGTAAGTTATATTTTATTTTTATGTTAGATAACTAAGTATCGCTTACTATCTAACCAATCTGTACCTAATATTATTAGAAGACAATTTTTGTTTTTTTGGTTTTTTTTTGTTTGTTTTTGTTTTTTTTTGAGACAGGGTTTCTCTGTGTAGCCCTGGCTGTCCTGGA
>JADRCC010568458.1:0-13509 GCA_019843855.1 Hylomyscus alleni
GAGGGCCCAGACTTTTGGTTAGATGCACTCTTTGCCTTTGTGCTATCTGATCCACATGATTCACAGGATAACTTATACTTAATACATGTTTTGTCTGACTCAGCTGCAAGTGTCTGGAGTGACCCACAGGGCAGTGGTGTGGAATGTGTATGGGAGGAAAGCACAGATAAAATGCTCTTGGAGGAATTATAAAGTATAATGGATTATGTTCTGTTCTACCTGAATGCCTCTCCTTCCCAGCCTCAGGATCATCACATGAGGGATAAAGAGGAAGAAAGAAGAAATAGGCATCCTCTCTCTCTCTCTCTCTCTCTCTCTCTCTCTCTCTCTCTCTCTCTCTCATGTGCATGCACTTTTGAAGCATCTTTGTTGTCTTTTTCAAGTGAACTCAGTAGAGACAGAATGTGGGCACATTACATTAAAAATTTAGAAATTTGGAAAAAGTTGCTGACAAAAGGTTTGGAGTAAGAATTTGCCAATAGAAAAATTATTTACCATAAGACATTGAGGGAATGAGAAGAAAATTTACTTTATTTTTCAACATGATTAGTCCACATGTATTTTAACAAATACCTTTCTCTCAAACATAAGCGAAATGCACTGTTCTTCAAAAGCCAGGAAATGTGGAGCATTGATTTTCTGTTGTTTGGAATTTCCCTCCTACAGAAATTGGCCTGGAAGCAAACCATTGTGTTCTTGGATCTTTCTCTATTGATAAAAAAGCAAATCATATTTCTTGGTGAATGAAAAAGAAAGTGTTTCAAGTATATGGCTAATATGAATCTTGAATCCAAATTGCTTTAGGTATTCACAAGAACTGGTGAATTTTCCCTGACATTCCAAGATTTTATGAAGCTCTGATTACTCTTTGAGGCCAAGGATGGAGATTTTAATGATCTCTAAAGCATGAGATCTTTACAAGGGATATTTTTTTTTTTTACAAGTTTTAGCATGGCATCTTCTGTGTAGTTTTAAAGTGAGTACATTCAAAATTATACCATGGTATTTCATCACCAGGCTACAATTATGGTAGTCCCATAGATTGTAGTGCTGAATGATATTATAGATATTTTTAAAAGTATACTATATAAAGGTAAAATTGTATTATGATGCATTTATCAGAATTTAATCATGATAAGCGGCATGTAGACTATACCTTATCTTCACAAATGTCACTCATTAAAACTCCCTTATAGTAGTTTATTAACTTATTTAAAAGCAAGTCAATTATGTATCAGTTTTTATACACCCTAATCAGCATGAAATTGTTAGAGTTATTCAGTTCCCATTATAACATGTAAGTGCTAAGAGCCAAAGCTATACAATTATATACATATTTTATGGATGAGACTCAGGGAACCTTAGAGGACTTTCAAGTAATTGATAGAAATTGGCTTCAACTTAACTTTGTCTGAATTCAAAATCATCTTGCTCTACTCTCAGCATGGTTACTTTGCCATGTGAGAGCTGTCCTAGGTACTGAGGGAGGCAAAGTATTGAAATTGTAGTCTACAATGGTGTCTGAGAAAGGGGAAAGTGTACACAAATGGGGACCTGAAAGATAGGTAGAGTTTTAGACAAATAGAATGGAAGGTGGGAAAGTCAGCACATCCCACAAAGAAGACTCAGAGCTGCAAATGATTAATTAAATACTTTAGTTAACCCATGTTTTCCACTAGAAATTTAATGGTAGAGAACTTTCTTGAGATTGTTGCGTATGAAAATTTGAACTCACTTTGATTTTGTAGGTAAGGAATCCACTGACATTTGGGAACTGGTAGAAGAGAGGATGGGGGGATCAGGTATAGGGAGAGCTGGGTCAGAGGGCCACAATAGTAAATGGAAATCAGTGGTGGGCAGTGGCATGGAGCATCTCTACATGCCAGAGACCTGGGATGGGGGAGGCTCCAGGGAGTCTGAGGGTGACTCTAGCTTAGACTCCTAGCAATGGGGGACATAGAGTATAAAGTGTCTGCCTCCTCTAGCTAGGTAGAACCCCCACTGAAGGGATAAGGGTACCCACAAAACTTTTAGCCCATAATTTGTCCTCTCTATAAGAAATTCAGGGGAAGAGATGGAACAGAGCTTGAGGCAATGGCCAACAATGATTGGCTCAATTTTTCCCTTGGGCACAAACAAATTCTTAACACTATTAATGATATTCTGTTATGCTTTCAGACAGGAGCCTGCATAACTGTCCTCTGAAAGGCTCCATCCAGCAGCTGACTGAAGTAGATGCAAAGGTCCACAGCCAAACATTAGACAGAGCTCATGGGGTTTTGTGGAAGAGCTGAGGAAAGGATTGAGGGACTAGGAGGGGATAGAGACTCCATAAGACCAACAGTGTCAACTTATCCAGACCCTTAGGTGCTCGCAGTGACTGACCCATCAACCAAAGAGCATACATGGACTGGATTGAGGGCCATCTCATATATGTAATATGTCTTCAGGTGGGACCCCAACAACTGGAGCAGGGGATGTCTGTGACTTTGTTGCTGCCTGCAGATCTGGTTCCCCTAACTGTCCTTGTCTGGCCTCAATGGGAGAGGATGTGTACAGTGACTTGAGGTCCCAGGGTAGGTTGGTACCTGGGGAGGGGGGGTCTCCCCTTTCTTAAAGGATAAAGGGAGAGGAACTGGGAGAGGGGGAACTGGGAGGAGAGGACTGTAAACAGAATGTAAAGTGAATAAATAAATAAATAAATAAATGGGAGAAAAAATTATGGAGTTGAGGTTTATGTAAGTGTGTTCTTGTAGAGAATTGCTAATTACAAGCAAAAGAATAACAGATGAAATTAATAAAATAAATTAAGATTATTCTAACTATGATTTTCAAAGTAATAAGGGAGAAAATATGCATTGAGGGGGTGGGGGAGATATAAAATACAAGATACCACAATGTAAAACCAAAGTTCCATAATATTTAGATATATGAAACAATTACATGTGTAATTTTTTAAAAAGAAACACAATATATTATGTGTAGATAGTTAAATAACTGGCCCAAATTATCAAGGAGGTATCAGAGGAATTAATTAGTACTATGAGCATCAAAAACATAATTATTGAAGTATGGGACTCAATGGTAAGTGAAACAGTTTAGACATAGCTTAAGGGGATATTTGTGATTAAAGGAATTACCCAGAGTACTGCAGTAGAGTAGTGGGGATGTAAAACCATGAAAAATAGGCTAAGATCCTTAAGGATAAGTTAAGAAAAATTAGAGTCAAGAAAGGTCAAACTCTCAGGATGAGAAAACTGGGAATATGAAGAGAGTTTAACTGAAGACTTCAGAGTTGAGAAGCATGACATTAGCTAAAAATAAATATTCTTCTCAGAAGATGTGAAATTTCAGAGTATCCCAAACATAATGATTTTCATAAAACAGCAAGAACAACAAATTTCTCCAAGAGCAGACCCTTCAGCCACAGTGGGGACCAGGAGCAATAGATGGCTTCATTGTCCTAAGTGAAAGGGGCCGTCAACTCAGACTTGTGAACACAGCAGTTCACATAGAACCAGTGTGCTCCTTACTTTTCTGAAATGTTGTATGAGTAAGAATGACCCTACAAATCAGCCTGCAGTTGAGCACACTCTGTCATCTGTTGCCATTGCACTTTTTCAACTAAGGTTCTTTTTTTTTGGTACATCTGTTCTTCTTTGTCTCTGTCAGATACAGTGATTTCACTCAGAGTATGCGGTGGTTACTGCTATTTCTGATCCTGCAATGTCCATTTGCTTTCCTTCACAGTTAACCAGTTGTTCCAGGTCAGCATCTAAAATCACTTTTCTTGAGCTCATCATGCTGACACATACCTATGATCCCAGCATTTGGGAGGCTGAATCCAGAGGATTCTTGAGTTCAAGACCAACTTGGGCTATGTAAGAAGGAACCTGTCTCAAACATGTAGACTATAACACAACAACAACAAAATCAGCAATGAAGAAAGAAAATGCTAGTTTTCCTACTGGATGCTCTCTCATGACAGATTTACCTTTTAAGTGTTCTCACCATTTGATACTGACCTTTGCCTTGAGCACACAGTTTCCATTCCTTTCTTTATTCTGCAAATGATGCTTTAGTCCCAGACTGGGTATACAAAATGTAGAGGATTTAAGACAATCTGTTCCCTTCTCTGGTGGTAATGATGCTAGATGCATGATGGGAATAAAGTCAGCGAGAGGCTGTGCGCATAAAAGCCCTAGTTTAAAATGAGTTCCTCAGGATGAAGATTGTTTACATCTCAAGACTTAATTCATTTGAGGCTGGTGGCACACACACTGTGTGTTCCTAACCTATAAGTCATCTTACACGGTCTCATTAGTCTACCAATTTGTTACCAAGCTTTAAAGGTTGCTTGGTTTTAAAAACCATTAAATGTTTTAGTGGAAGGATAACCTGTCCTCGACCTCTTTAATAAAGGTTTAATAACCATTTTTTTTCTCTCCACATATAAATAATTGTCCAACATATTTCAGAGGAAGGAAAACGAAGCGGGTACTAATGTAAGCCCCTGTAATTACCAGAGGCTTCATTATTTTACCAATAGTCTACCTCCCAGCCCTAAAAATAATCTTGGCAATTAGATAAGTACTTCACAACATTGGAAAACAGTCAGTCTTTGAAATGCGAAAACCCGGCCTCACTGCTTTTCTAATTATGAAAACAGCGAGGCACTGATCTGAATTCACGTAACAGTGAACAGCTTTATACAACAGTGGAGAATTTGAAGCTGTCTTTTCATCATGGATTGATATAGGGATTTTTGTCCTTTTCAAAATCAGCACAATTTAGCTCTGTGATCCAGGCATCTGATACATGGAGGCTTTCATTTGGAGAGACTAGGATTTGTACTGTATAAAAGCCACCTCTTCTGCTGCTGAAACACATTCTAGGATTTTAACACAAAACTAATTATTAGACATATGGTCTATAATATCAAATGCCGATTTGAAATACTCGCTGAGAATGTGAATAGCTTCACATTGAGCTGAAACAATCTGCCAAGTCTTTTATTAGATAGCTGGAGGCAGATTCAAAAGATGTGGGTCTGACCCTTTAGTCTATTTCACTGTAACTGAATCATTTAATCAGATTTTATAAAACTCGGGGCTATAGTGCAACGAAATGTTAAGCACATCTTGCTCATTAGAAACAAATGAAAAACTCATCAGCCTTGAGACTCAGCCATTTATATTAAATATCTTCATAAAATGCTACCATAGACATGGGGACTTGGCTGCTGTAATCTCTGATATAGCCTATTTAAGAGATTTATAAAAATATATAGCCTATTTAATACTAATATTTCCATGGCACAAATGAATAAAAATCCAATGAATAGAATTCTAAAACCATATTTTACTTTTTATTCACCATTTAAGTATTCTATTTCTTTCCATTTAATTTGGAATTGTCTTCCTGCTATTGTCTAAGAAAACGTAAGTGTAAGGCTAAATAAAGACCATCTAGAAGCCCTGTGTTTGGTCTGTCAAAATGGAGAACTTTAAAATTTAGCAGAGAAAACCATAATATGCTACAGGCCAGTCACCATAGAAGTCAACACCAATGATCACGCTCCAGTCAGAAAATTTAAAAGAAAAGAGTAACACTAGTTACTACAAGCATTTGAGTAAGGATTGGTTTCTTTTTGCTTAACTATAGACTGATTTCTTTATGTAGGAAACTCTTTGACCCAAGTAGCCAGAGACTTATAGTCGTTGCTCACTTAAAAAGCGTCTCTAAAAGTGCAACAGCAGTTAGTTATACTGTTCAATTTCTGCATTTCTGGTTGAAATAATATCTGGTAAAAGGTGAAAAACAATTTCACAAAATAGTTTTTTTAGGCATAAGTGCTTAGACATGTCCGAGGAATGCAGGTGTGGGCAGGACAATTTTAGAAATAGGGATGAAGGCATTCCTGTGCACACTTTCTGCTCATGTTTGGAGGGAAAACATTCTAACTTTCATAGGAGGGTCTTGAGGAATGTATGTTTTAATGCAATCATTCATTCAGTAAAAATAGAAAACTTAATTCAACCTCTGATCTCCTGGATTCCACAGTTTGAGATAAGACAGGCTTGGTTACATTTTAGATAGATGGTAATTAAGTCTAGAAAGCCCAGGCCTCCCTTAAAGAAACAGGGAGAGAGGAGTGTGCAAGAGATCGGAAAACAACACACAGAAAACTGTCACCAGGTGAGATCAAGTTTGGGCATGAATTGAGTGATTCCCTGAATATGAAGATTTTTCACATTTTCAGAGGAGTACAAGGACCCTATGTGTATGTCAATAAGTCAACTTTAAAATTGTGCTCTTTTGATTCGTGTTTAGAGTATGTGAAAATGTGTAAGTCAGGTCACTGATTGCAGGAAGAACATCTATATACCTTTTAAGTTTCACTCTGTTATTTCATATTAATTTAATTTTCATACTAAAAAATTCACCTACACTGTAAATAATGCCCATATTCACTTATAAACAGAGTTGATACCTTCATCTCTGAGGATCAAATCTAAGGCCTTTTATGCTTCTTAGTCAATTATCTTATTACTCAGCTAGACCCCCAAACCCCATGGCTGTGTGCAAATACAGTGACCCAATGAACACACTGCTTTTAGTGAATGAAAAAGTCACATCTGGTTTCATAAATCCTAATCTCATAGTAGCTCTGTGCTTCAAAGTAGGAGAGTCCTTCTAAGGTACCACCCAAGAGTTTGATCTAATGCTTCAACTTACATATTTAATGTAATTAATCGGATAGAAAGTTTTCAGTTTCTATTAAGTTTCTCTCTGTCTCTGGGATGTGGGCATATCCATGTGTGGATGCCCAAGGAGGATGTCAGGAATCTTTATTATTCTCCACCTTAGTTTTTGAGACAGTCTCTGATTAAATGTGCAGTTCGCCAATTGCCTAGGCTAGCTGATGAGCAAGCCCCTGGGACCTCATGCTCCTGACTTTCAACTCTGGGGTTACAGGCTCATGCTGTTGCACCCAGGTTTTACGTGGGTTCTGGGTTTCTGAGCTCATGTCCTCTTGTTTGCATAGAAAATAGTTCATCCACCAAGGCAACTCCCCAGTCTGATTTTTTTTCAATTTAAAATGATGGGTATATACATTGAAGAATATAGAACACACAAGTAAAACTCTGTAACAAAGTCCAGATTTGCCTTTTTCACCCACAGAAGTTCTGATGTTCATATATGAAGGAAGGAAGAAATGCAACTCAAAAATAATGATGATTGATCATCTCAGATTGCTGTGAAGGTCAAATACACATTGTAACTGGATTAAGTCCGGCGTGAAGGACACCCTCAACAGATGTTTCTTCTTATTGATTGAATTGTATGCCTTCTCACGCCACACCAGTTAGTATTCAGAGTTCAGAGTAACTCTTCAATACCTCATTTGAAATAGGTTCTTTGCAGAGGTGCTAAATGAGTTAAAATGATGTTATCAGGGTAGGCTCTAATGCTTATAGCCAGATCCCTTATCAAAGCAAGAATTTGGAGACCGAAACCACAAGAGCACTCTACAGAAACATGAAGGCAGACATCTGGGTGGTGTCTCTTTTTTTTTAGGATTGATTTTCTCACTAGTGTGTGTGTAGAACGTGGGCTGTGGAAGTTTTTATGTACCATGTACATTCAGGTGCCCACGGAGGATGGAAAAGGGTATCAGATTTTCCAGAACTGGAGTCACAGGTGTTTTTGATCCACATGTGATGCTGGGAAATGAAATTTTATCTTTTGAAAGAACAATAAGTCCTCTTAACCACTTAAGACACCTCCCAGCCCCTAGGTGTTGCTCATTTATGGCAAAGAACCCCAAAGGTCAACAGAAAACCACTATGAGATGCGAGAAGCATAGGCCTCAGTCTGCTTCAGGGCAGTTAGCAGGAACAAACTGATTGACACAAGACCACGAAACTCCTGGTCTTCAAATCACGAAGAAGAAGAAGATGCTTTTCTATTGTTTACACATGGTTTCTATGGCAACAATAGGAGATCAATATCACTTTCTTGCACTTCCCAGATTGTGTCTTTATCTTCTCTTCTAAATGTAGCAAGAGAGAAAAAAACGTCCAGAATTTTAATAAAATCTAGAAATGATTACAATATGTCTAAATAACTTCTGAAACATTTAATGCAGTTTGTGTTGTATTTATATAGAGCTTATGCTATGTGGAACTGTAACCTCTGATGTTTCATTTTTGCCAAACACCTCAGTAGAAATCTAATTTGCTCGGTATTGAACTCGGATTTTCATTGGATTTTTTTAAACCACAAAAGTTTTTTTTTTTATATACTCTCAAATTTTCTGATCCTAGAAATGTGATTTCAAAATGAGCCAAATGCCTTGATCCGAAAAAGCATTATGCTAGCTGTCTCCATGGAGAAGGCCAAGGAACGAGGTGGTATTTTACATTATGTAATATAAAACCTGCCTTGTTCTTGGCTCTTGGATATAAAAAAAAACCTCTCAAGCCCGAGGGAGCTTTGGCAGGTTTTGAAACTAGTATTTTTCAAATCCTTACCCAGCATCATGGAGTATGGGCACCACTCATTCTTCCCCTGCTGCGGATCCTTCGACAGGTGGTACCAGGTGATTTTTGCCTTTGGAATGAAGAAATAGATACTCGTGTTCTCTTCAAGCTCGGGGAATCCCGAGGAGCAGCTGTGAAGGTGCTCAGCAAAACCCTTTCCAGATATGCACTGCAAGTCAATCCTTCCAGGCAGCCTCGGCTATCACCCGTTACCTAGTACCAGATGCATAATTATCTATCCATATGTGTATCACTTCCTCCAGACGCTGGGCCCTTAGAGAGCGGCACTTGGGTCTTGTGCTTTTCTATAGCAGCAGTAATTTACAGAACGCTTGCCTAGCTGAGGCATACACTCCTTTATATGGGTGCACAGCAGCACCTAGGCTCAGTTAGCTGAGAGAATGTGAGGGGAAGAAGAGAATAAATGCCTCAGCATTATCCCTGTGAGAGCTTTGGGAGCTGGAGTGTTGACTCTTCAGTTCCCATCAGCTGGGAACTAAGTCCTGTATACTTGTGCTTTATGGGCTGATGCAGTTTTGGTAACCATAGAGACCTAAGACCAAATAACACCGATTCTCAGGCACATAGAAGCCTATATTTGCCCGACCTCCTTTTACTACCCAGCCCGTATTAAACTTGCCTTATGCCTTCAAATTAGTTTGAATTCTAGATCTAGCTAGAATCTTTTTTTTTCCTGTAAAATCTCTTCCGTAAATTATTGCAGTGATCCCATTCACCATCAGGTATTTTGTGTGTGTGTGTGTGTGTGTGTTTTGATAGCAATAGCCACAATGTATATGACAGGTGATAGCCACAATGTATGTCACCATGCTCTTCCTATTCAATTCTCCTGTAGGCACATGAGTTCATTCATTCATTTCTACATTGTACCAGGGTCTAAGCTCTATACTTCAAAGAACAAATGGCTCTTGCCCCTCAGAGCTCTCAACCTGGGGAGGAAAATGGATATTTAGTTAGAAACCACAGATATATATTCATAGTCACACTTTCTTAATCAGTGTTCTGTTGCTGTGAAGAGACACCATGACCACATGACTCGTAGATGGGAGAACTTTTAATTAGAGTTGGCTTACAGTTCAGAGGTTTAGTCCATTGCCATCATGGTGGGAAGCATGGCAGCATGCAGGCAGACGTGGTGCTGGGGAAGGAGCTAAGAGTTCTACACCCAGATCTGCAGGCTGCTTTCAGGAAGAGACACTCAACCTCTCTTGATTTCCTCAAACTTCAAATCTCGCACCCAGTGACACACTTCCTCCCCCAAAGTCACACCTCCTAATAGTGCCACGCCCAGGTGAATGAACAAGCACTCAAATGTATGAACCTATGGGGGCAATTCTTATTCAAACCGCCATATACATATTCTCACATACATATAAACATTCACATATACATCACTGTATGGCACATCTCTTTTTTACTTTGGAGAATTTCAGCCCTGGGTTAAAGTTAAATCCAGCATTGGATGAATGAGAATTCCATTTTCATTCAAAAGGGAAATCCTTCTCAAAGCTTTCCGAGATAGATTTCCAAGGTTTATTTTTACACATCTGATTGTACAGCTTTGATTGTTAACAGTTTTGACTTAAGACATTTCTTGAAGCTTTAACAAAAATAGAGGTGGCTCAAGGTACAACAACTTTATGGAGACTGGGGACTCCATGTATTGGTGTTGGCCCAGAGAGAGGCATCCACCTCCAAGGGTTAATGGATCAGCTACTTTACCTACAAGTCTGATTCTTGAGGGACCAATGCTGAAAGACTCACTGTGGTTTGAGTCAGGGAAACAGTTTGTGTCTGAGCATTGCTTACACATTATTGCAAGAAGTAAGAGGAAGAAGCTGAAATAAAATATGTCTTATTGCATTAAAATATTTTAGAATTGAAGGCCCATCTTGAAATTTCATTTTGAGTCACCCTTAGCTTGGGATAGGTTACTAACTTGGTAATAGCCACTCATTAGACATCCTTGAATATTGATTATGTATGGTGTAAGATACTGAGACTACAAAACATAAAGGGTAAACACACTTTACAAAAGCAATGAAAGCATTATCAATAACAGAAATTTCTCCATCAAGTCCTTAGTTAAAGGTGATGATTTAAGCAATTTATTCTGATGGCTTTACAAAGGAGACATTATTTCTGCATCACTGAGCAGATGCAGAGATCGGGGCTCAGAAAGGTTAAGTAACTTGTCCATGGTTATAACCGTCATAAGATCTAGAGGAGAAATCAGGGCCAAGTCATCTGGACCTCTCCTATTACTCAGTTTTCCAATCTTAAAAAAATAATTCCTGGGATATCAAAAGAGAGACAGCCAATGAAAAGAGAAAGGATGGGGTCAGGGGATGGATCCCAGCAGTTAGAGGGCCTATGGAGTATGCATGATGCCCTGGGTTTGATACCTAGCACCACATAAAACAGGTGTGATATGTGGTACTCAGAAGTGGCAACAGGATGATGAGAGATTTCAGATTGCATGGTGTACATGAGATCATGTCTTAAAACCCAAACAACCACATAAGCAAAACAAAGAATGATGAAACATATTTATTATAATACATGAGAACTTGAGTGGCAAGCTGCACATTTTAAATGTTGGTCTTCAATCAGTTCTCACCACTAATCTCTAAAAAGGGGGCAATGCCACTATTCTAAATTAATAGTTAGAGAAACTGAGGCTCCAAGCAGTGATTTACATAGCTGATAAATGGCAGAATCCAATTCTAGAGAAAGCATCCTAGTCCCTTAGCAACATCTCTTTTGTCTCCTTGTAGACCTCTGTTGGAGTGAACCCAAAGGGCTGTGATTCAAAAGAAAATGTATCATCTATTAGATACACATCTAATGCATTAGATGGGAGATGGTGACTAAGTCATCCAAATCTTGGAGGCTGGAGAGTGTTGGGCCAGGTGATGACAGTTATGGGGAAGATAATGGTCGTGGCAGAAGCAGATCAAGGGAGGATTCCGTGGCTGTTATGGGAGTGCTTGCTTTGCTTCACAGAAACACAAGGTAACTCTGGTTCATTCTTGAATAATCAAGATGAAAGAGTGAAAGAGAAATAGGCTGAGTTAGTAGGGACCAGGGCTTGAGAACACTGGGGGCAGTTGGATCCTGTCTAAATAATGAAGACTGCTGAAAGGATTTTTATGCATAGTATATTGGTCTCAGCTCTGTGTTCTATAAAGGTCATTCTGCCTTATGGACTATGACTAAAGGCGGGGAAGCCCAGAGCATGCTGGTACAGCACTTCTTGGAATGGAGAGACAGTAAATTGCTAGCTAAGATGGCAAACTGGGCAAAAGCGAATAATGTTAGGAGCTAAACAAAAGGGAATGTTATTGGACATGTATGAGTGTGAGGGGAGGGAATGAAAGATAGCCCCATGCTTGGGACTTGATCACGTGGGTAGAAGGTAGGCTATTTGCTGAGGTAGGATGCTGGACTGCTTCTCTTGAGGGCATACAGAGTTATTGGCTATTGGAAAACCTGTCAGCTGCCCAACATCACATCAGTGATTGGAGGATACCTCCAAAGGGGTTAAAGGCTCTTGTATCTGTGAACAAAAGATTGAATTGAAGCCCAGCTGAAACAGAACAGGGCTATTCAGTAGGAAAGGCTATGTATGCTTCAAAAGCAATGAGCTGCCTGGGGCAGCAGAAAAAGAGAAAAAGCTCAGTTGTCGTGCATAAGGACAGGAACTTTTATGCTTTCTTGTGCGTGCTTTGTCTATTACGTGCTCTGTTATGTGCAACTTCGTCCATGGAATGTCTCATTAGCACCTTCAGTCTCTATAGGAGTTTACGTTTTAGTATTACAATGGACTACAGGTAGGTCACCTTCAGACACTCTATGCCTTTAACTGTGGCCAGATTTACTTTTCTCTCAGTCTTCTTGGCCCATAGGTCTATTTCCCATGCTAATTTTGCATCCTTCACACCAAGCTTTCTGGATCTCACTCTCTATCCTAGTCTCTTGTCTCAAACAGGTAGTGTGAAGACTGATCCCAGAACTCTGGAGAGCCTGTGTAGACTTCTGTAAGAACTGGAGAGAAACAAACTTATCCATATTCTAAACTACGTAAATTTTAGAATATATGGAAGAATAGGTAGAATAGAATAAGTGCCAGCTTGAGAATTAAGTAGCCACATTGTAACTGGTGAGTTCCAATCCAAGTCTAAAAACGACTTTCATATAGAATCCTAGTTCATTTTCTTTTGAAGAATTCAGTAATATTCTGTATCAGCCTGGGGCTGTCTAGTCTTTCCAAGACTTTCATTTGTATTATCTCCTTAACATACATGGAAGGGCTGAAATTGTTGGTTCCTCTCTAAAATGGGCATTGCATTTTGGAGGTAGGAAGAACTTGACAAATTCCTGGTTAGACTAGGACAAGACAGGGATAGATGAAATGTTGCTGAAGTGTACAACAGTTTATTGGGAACTGTTAAGGATCTGACAGATTATGATTTGGTGCTAGAAATGGCCTGAGTCTCATTTTCAAAGTACTCCATGGTGATGTGGTTGGTCCAGCTTGGGGAAGTACTGTAGGCATCAGATGACCAGAGAATTCAGTTCCTCTTTTTTCTCCTCTGCATTCTTTTGTTATAAATGAGAAGAGACACTTTTTCCTCCATCTCCTTCCTTTCCAACTGCAGCAGTAGCTTCAGTTCTTGTGTGTCAGAAGAACTGAAGAACTCAATAAAGGCCCTAACAGAGAAGACAAGTGATTGAGGTTTATTTTACAGAAAACAAAAAAAGAAAGAGTGAGAACACCCTCAACAGGTGAGGATGAATCCAACCTTCTGGCAGGGGCAGAAGGCTGTGTCTAGTATGTGGACTTCTAGATCTCTATAACTTTGCCTCTCTTTATCCACTCCAGGGCAGTTTGAGTGTGGTCTCCTTCCTGAGTTAGACAGAGGATTTCTAAAAAAAAAAA
>JADRCC010568460.1:0-13694 GCA_019843855.1 Hylomyscus alleni
AAGGGGTCAGGGGTCAGGGGTAAGGGGTAAGAGGTCAGGGGTAAGGGGTAAGGTGTAAGGGGTAAGGGGTCAAGAGTCAGGGGTGAGGGGTCAGGGGTAAGGGGTCAGGGGTCAGGGGTAAGGGGTAAGGGGTAAGGGGTGAGCTTACTCAGCAGTAAATTTCAGAGACTGAAACATTCTAGGCTTAGATGCGCAGACTGAGCATTGAAGCTGAAGCCTTGAAGGTTGGGCTTGCAGAAGTTTAGATTGCATAGAGGCTAGAAGCTTCCAGGCCTAGGCCTAGGGATAAATATATAGAAACACTTTGGTCTCAGCCCAACTTATGTATCCATAAAGCTTGGGTATGGTTCTCATTTCATCTCTTCATCTGAGGAAATAAAAGAGACATTTACAGGTCTGAATGATTTCAAATACAATAAAACATCAAATGGAAAAAGAAATGAAAGAATGCTGTAATGATGTTAGAGGTTGTAAGAGTAGAGAATACCGCTTTGATCATCCAGTTGTGGGTTCTGAGCTCTGTGGTAAGAAATTAGTTCTAGGACTTAGTTTAGCATTTTCCTTTAGTTGTGAACATCTTCAGTTATTTTTACTCCCATATCTATGAAAGAAATGAAGCTATTTACTACATATGAACATAAATGTATTTTAACAATAAGCCCTGTCTTTAGCTGATGGATCTATTTTAGGGTATCTATTCCTTGCCATTTCACTTCTTACGGTAATTATGGAAATTTGGATTTTTGTTTGGTAGGGTATCCTGTAAAAATTAAGTATGGGTCTGTTATTGTGATGGTCTTACCATGGTAAATCTGTAATGCAGTTTTAGAAGGTGTCACTCTGTTGGCTTCAGATGCAACTGGGATGTTTTCGTTTGAGGGAACTTTATCAAGTACCAGTTCATACTTGTGACAAGATTCCTTGCCTCTTTCTGGCAAGTGAAAGCACTCTGCAAGTAACTCAAGGAGTTAAAAGAATAAGCTTGTAACCTAAGCTGGAGATAAAGTGATGTTAAAATATAAACACATTTAGTGTAAGAGTTTGTTAATACACTACATGTTGTTTCTCTTAAATGGATTGAGTCTACTAACACATTACAAAAGTTTATGAATCCAATAAAAAGAAAGAGAGTACCTTAGATACTCCAAACTACAACTGCTAAGGTCTCCTATAAAGGTGCTTTAAATTTAGACATAATTCAAGATAGATGCATTAAGAACTGCTAATCATGCATAGTTTGTATGAGACCAAGAATATGTGGAGAAATAGTTATGAAAATGATGTTAATTTTAAGTAAAGTTGATTGAATTAAAAATAGATGTCATGCAGTAAAGTTTTAACTTAAATATACTCCATATAATTTTACTGTAAAATAATATTTTATTTTTTTTACTCTGCTCTCTTACTTTATTAGCTTGTACTTTCCCTCACAGATCAAAGTTTCTGAA
This sequence comes from Hylomyscus alleni, assembly GCA_019843855.1. Classification (NCBI taxonomy): domain Eukaryota; kingdom Metazoa; phylum Chordata; class Mammalia; order Rodentia; family Muridae; genus Hylomyscus; species Hylomyscus alleni. Next base: position 1,449 of record JADRCC010568460.1, read on the forward strand.
TATTTTGAAGTACATAACTGACCTTAATTTACCAGTAAGTACATTTATCGAAAACTACAAACACATATATTCCTGATTAAAGTACAAGCTATAAAGGTCATTTGAATTTAAGAATAATGAAAATAGTATAGCATCACCCTCTCTCAGGAAACACAGTTTTCTTTTAAAAAGCCAAGTCCATTTTTTCTTTTAGTATAGTCTTTGGTTACTCTGAGGATTCAGAAAAGTTCAGAGTGTTTGTTGGAAATACTTTTGAAATGTGGAACTCATTATTATTTTTTTATAGTGAAGGGAATGTGTGCCTGGTAAATTCATTTTCTGTGTATAATTCAGATAAAATACTGAATTAAAGGGGAAAAAAGTACCCACAAGAGATTCAATATAGGATCTCAGACAAAGAAAGCCATAAATACTCTTTGTCCTTTTGGTTTCAAGAAAGAAAAAAAAAATAGAAGTTCAGTTGAACCAGCAGGTGGACAACAAATAGTTCATGGGGGCAACTCCATCACTGTTTATGCATACGAATATGCTATATGTCTACATAATCTCATTTATTAAAATAAAGTATAAAACTCCAAATGAATAATTAGTGTCTAAGAGATAAAGTGCCCTAAAACCAAGAAATGTGATATGACTTTCAATATTCTTTCTCTTAACACAAAAGAGATTCCAATAGTGTCAAATGACATGACATCATTTAAAAAATATTGCCAGTACTGCAAGCAATTTTATATCTAATGTATATCATAATATCCTCATTATGTCAGAAAATAAAATCAATTAGGCAAGATTTCCTTTGAATGCAAATGCTACAATGAGCACTTCAAATGTTTGTAGAGTGAATAGTTATACAATCGCCAGTATCCATAAAAAGCTTTAAAAAGCTATTGTAATATAATTTAGTTTCGTAATACAACCTTAGCTCTGTATGAATGAATTCTGTTCCTTTTCTAAATGATATTATTAAAAAAAAATTTAAAAAAAAGAATTTTTATGTTGTAAGTGATAGAGGCTTTTTTAAATTGCTAAAATGTTTCTATGCAGAAAGAAAAATCAAACCAAACAGAAATGACATCACTGAAGTACGCACCACATGTGCATCAATACATTGCCCTGGTTTGCTTGACTGACTCCTTCACGTCACACTCCAGTTACCACGAGCCTATGAATATTAAGTCTACAAGGGCTAATTGCAATTTATTGAACATGTCAGAGAGGCAAAACTTCAGTAAATCAAGTCTAAGTCTGTGGGTAGATTATAACGTCCTCCCCATCCTCTTAACCAACTGATGGCTTCTACTTTCAGCCAGGAACCATTACAGATAGTTCCTTGAATATCTGTGGCAGAAGAAAAATGGTTCGAAGACCAGAGGATCCTGTTTTACAACTCTTGCCATGAAGATTAAAACCTCTACTTCCAGCAATGCACAATTTCATTCTGTTTCAGGGAGTCTGACCCTGAACTGAACTTCTTCAGCTTGCTCAACCTGAATTTATAAGAGCTAGTGACAGTCTCCAGCAAGTAATGAAAGAAAAAAAAAAATAATGGAGAGACAGCTGTTTGCCGTCATAACCAGGCTATTGATGTTGAGCAGGAAAAGCTGAAGCGTGTTGGATTCAAGAGGAAGCGGCCCTTAACATTTGCAAAGGGAAATACTCAGGTTCTTTGTTGATTTGGAGGCAACTGCTGGCAGTTGAACCAGGGGTCAGATGGGGGATGCTTTCCCCTGCAATGCTGGCACATGACCGGTTTTGACGAGCTGACTGTCTTTTGCAGTACATTGAAAGCTGTATTGTACTATTCATCTACTTCTGCATGACATCATTTGACATATATATAGGAACATTACAAATTGTAAAGTGCGGCTATTTGGATTGTAATGCTATTACTACTATCCCCTTCTGAAAATAGACTTTGAATTGCTATTCTACTCATGATATTGAGCATTCTGTGTTTAAAACTTAAATATAACAAATTAGGAAATTCCCAAGGACATTGTACATTTTTAGCTCATTTTTGTTCTTTTCACAGTAAAATTTGCAATATGCCAATATATATCCATCAAACTGACACATTCCAATAATCTGTCACAAAGACAAATCACAAAATGACAATTCTAATTGAATTTTGTATCTTGATTATCTGTAAAATACAATATTTAATTTTGTGAAGGAGACATTTACCATGGTAAAACAACAGCAACAACAACACACTTCCCACTTTCAATGGAACATGTCATTTGTGAAAGTTCAGATGCATACAGCACTCTCTGGAACAAATGCAGAGCCTTCCTTCTATCATATTTCCAATACTAAAATCCCCAGTGTTCAAGGAATTTGAAGTCAAGTTCACTTATGTATGAAGAGTAGGAAACCAAAATAAAACTGTATTGTATAAAGACTGTGAACAGATTTTTAATGCAACTGTACTTGCACTTGGGAAAATATTACTTCTCAAATGTACATGTAAATTAGCATTTTCTTGCATTTCTGAATGCCATAATTTTACTTGCACTTTTCTCTATCTTCTCCTGTTTCTCTTTTCTCCATGTCTCTATTTTCCCCCCTCAGTCCCTCCCTCCTTTTATTTTTTTCTACCTTAAAATGAAAATTGTTGAATTTTGATAGGACAGCTTCTTTCTTATCAAAATTCAAAAACTATCATTGAAATTTAGAAGATAATGCATTTATTTCTGCCTCAATGTGATCTAAAACATAACACAATATCAGCTAATTAAGAGATTAATAAGAGATTACTGAGAGAGAGTTCAGAACCAACTCTCTACAAACCAATGCCTTGAAACAGTCTGAAGACGCAGCCTATTTATGTGGAGTATCTGCAAATACCAAGTGCAGCTGTTGGCTTAAGTAAGGGAAACAATCACCCAGCATAACACTGGAGAGTGTGGTAGAAATTATCTCTGGTTTTGAATGCTGCATTTATTAAAAAATTAATTAGAATGACATTGTAGCCTTAATTTCTATTTATAATACCTTATGTGATAATTTACCTCTTTACACATAAGAATAAGTTCAAAAGAAAATTTTCTAGTTGAGTAATTATTCAATTATTATAAAGAAAAAGTAAATACGTGTATCTGTTAATTCTAATGGATTAAAGAGCAGCCAAAGATTACAGAGATGAAACAGCACACTTCTGCCGACAGAAATTGGTAAGAGATTCTGTTCCTGCCTCACAAGGAAACCAACAAAGTTCCCATGGAGTGTGGCAGAGCTTCACAACAAAGAATGCAATGAATGTGGAGTGTGCAAGCCAAACAAACAAGCGACTGTGGTAGCTATGAGGGCGTTGATGCTATGTATGTGCAACTAGTATCTTCTGACGATCATAAATTAAATAGAACATGCACTACATGATGAACAATAAATCCAGGGAAAGGAAGGTCACAGTGGGCAGAGAACCGAAAACAATGAGGTCTGCTTAGAGAGAGCCTGTCACATGTGCTATTCAAAGTACGCATGTATGTGGTACTGGGAGCTATTGGCCAGGATTCGGGGAGGACAGGAGATTGGGGAGTTGCAGAGGTGGGAAGATAGTTGAGGGAGTGGGGGTTAGAAGGATGTGGGGAGATGGTGGGGTGGGAGCAGGCCCAAATCAAGAGTGGGGTCAAGGCTTATCCAAACTCCAGAAATCTCATCCTGAGATTTGCAGGAGTAGGATCACTCTCTCCCTATCCTGGGCTTGTATTTCTGGAGCAAGTAGCCCTGTATGCCCACATTTGCCCTACCACAGGAGGTCATGTAGCCAGGTTAAACTCCTTTTGCCTTATAAGGTCATGTCCAAGAATTTTTTTCCTTATGCTAATGATGCGTTCCCAGCACCCTGGCCCTGGCGAACGATGGACACTCAGTCTGATAACCTGGACTCACCCTCCGTCGCCCATTAAAATGAGCTGTCTCATTGAAGCTGCCTCCAGAGAGTCTGTTTTGGAGGTTCCTTAGCTCCAGGCAGTCTCACCTCACTTCCTGTACCAGGATCCACTGGTTGTGATTGAGGGTAGAGTGGGCCTTCCCAGTACTACCCAGCCAGGCCAGGAAGAGACTCATGAACAGCACAAGTATTTTAGCTACGAGTTCCACTTCCCTCACAGCTGTCCCAAGATTCCCTATTTCCCAAGTGCACTGAAATTGCACTGCAACTGTTGAGGGCTGCAAACCGCCTAGGTTGTTAAACAGAAGTCATGGAAGTGACTATTTTTGTTTTTGTTTTCAGCAAATAGAAAGGATGGACCATATGTGAGGCAACAGGATGATATATATAGATTCATACAGAGAAATCTGTAGAAAACCCCAGCATTAAAATATGAAACTATTCGTACATATTCTTCTTGGGGTTTACCACTTTGTACTGGACAGTTTGAGGCTGATCCCTTAAGAAGAGTGATGGTCAGCAGTTTTTAATTAGCTATTGCCCTTCATCTAGGGATAGGACCTTCTGGGATTTTTCCTCATCCACATTGGTAGTCAACAGTGGCAGTGGTCAGGTCTTGTTTAAGCAGTCAGATTGTTGAGAGTTTATGGGTGTAGCTCTCTGTCTCATATATATATATATATGTATGTCTCATATGTATGTATATGTATGTGTGTATACATATATATATATATGTATCTATGTATATATATGTTACAATCTGACAGCAAATGTTCAGATTCTCTAACTCCTACAAAAACTTCCACATTTATTCCTTGATGCAGCACTAAATGGTCTCCCAGTTGTAATTAGGTATTTATTCATGAATAAATAACAATAATTATTAAAGTGAATGAAGCCATGAACTTGCGAGGAATTAGAGAAAGGGAACATGGGAAGGGCTAGAGGGAAGAAAGGCTGGTATAAAATGATGTCAATACAGCACAAATATATGATATTGTAAAATAAGTTATTTCAGTTTTATTTCAGTTCTAACAACAAAAAACCCTCAGTATTACATATATGATGGACATATGCAATATGACAAAAGTAACCCACTCTTTTCCATCCCTTCTAACATTGTGTCTTGTGTATCTCCACAAAGGCCACACAATTTTTCAATATTTTCATATGAAATCCAGGTAATTAGTTTATTTTGTGATTAAGCATTTTATACTTTTGCAAATGAGCAAAAATAAAAGTCTTACTGTTTTGTTTGAGATGCACTGCTACATTTTGTTTTGTAGAGCAGGATCTCACTAAGGTAGCACAGGCATCCTTATTTGCCACAAACGTGCCGAGGTTTCAGATGTGTACTACCATCCCAATTACCAAGCATTTCTTGACAAAGTTCTATTAGTATATAGAAAACTGTGATTGCTGTATCTCACCCAATCAAGGTAGGATTTCAGGAAGTAATATAGAGATAGCCTAAGGAGATAATTTAGTACAGAAAACTGGTTTCACATTTGGTATGAAATGCTGGGCAGGGAAACAACCTATAGATACCAGTCTTAGGTTGGGCTGGGAGCAGATAGATTCACAGATGAAGGACTTTACACTGCAGCTGCATGCTTAACATTTTAAGAATAAAATTTGTTTGCTTTTCAGTCTTATCCAACCAAAAGAAGAGGCGGTTACAGACGGAAGGGAGGCAGTGCTGTTTGCTCACCCTGATGTTCTAGTCCCCGATGCCCTTGACACAAGGGTTTGGTAACTGGCTGCAGGAGTAACTAGAGGAGCAATTATCAACACCATCTGCTGGTGCTGGAGCCAACAGCCTCTGACAGGACACTGATATCAAGAGCTCTCTCTGTCTTTCTGTCTCTCTCTGTTCCTCTGTGTCTCTGTCTCTATCTGTCTGTATGTTTCACCTTCGCCACTCAGTGGCCTTCAGTGTGCCACTTCAGTAGGATTCCAAATATCCCGGGTCAATGAAATTTGTAGAAGTCAAGTTGCAGAGTCGAGGGCAAGGACAGTGGCTTTCTAGCTGAACAACAAACAATAGCTTAATTATTGGCACATTTAGTTAGCTGAAATCTTTAAATGAGAGTATCAAGTAATTAAAAACCCCTATGAATGTGAGGTATTTGAAATGTTTTAATTATCCTTAATTTTTTTAGATTACATTTCATTTTAATGTTGCTCTTCTTGTACAAAAACACTTCACATAGTGATGACGATGACCAGAGGAGTTGTGAAGCCACAAGGAGCTCAGCATCTCTAGGGCATTTTGAATTCCGTGGAAACACTGCATGACTGGTATCTCTGTTTCCATTGTATGGCATAGGGACTACATGATGGCATTTGAGAAGGAAGGATAATCATAAAATCACTAAAGCAAAACAAAACAAAACAAAACAAAACAAAACAAAACAAAACTAAACTAAACTAAACCCAGCCACAACCTAGAATCCATGAGCATAAACTAAGGCTGTCTGTCATTCATTGAACATTCAGCTAGCATGCCTCGCCCAGTCAGCGAAGCTCCTCTATGGCAAGGTAGAAGAGCTGGGAGTCTGACTCAGCCTCCCAGAGTGTGGGGAACCACCAAATCCTCCCTCCAGCATTCTCAGCAGAAAAATACGTAGCTCCTGTTTGACTTCCACACTGAGAATATCAGCATAAAAATATTATTTATTTATCCTCATAACACTTTTACTGATTCTCTAGGAGTTTCACATCATGGACCCCAATCACAATCCCTCCCCAGTTCTGTGTCCTCTCCCCGTGTGATCTCTTCTGCCAAAATAAAAATAAAAATAATAAGAAAACAAAACAAAACGATCAAAAAACTCCAAACAATCAAAACCAAAAAACAAATAAAATAAGTCTACTTTGTGTTATCTATATACTCACTGGACCATGGTCAAACTCTCAGTGGCCTGCCCCTTAAATAGGACTGAGTTCTTCCCGTCTCATCGCTCTGTCAGAGCCATCAACTGTCAAGAGCTGCTTTTCAGCATCCCCATCATACTTTTTAAGAGGTCTCTTTAGTGGCTCCCTCTCTAGGCTGTTACTTTGGCAGTGGGGTGATTGGGGATAGAGATTTCACAGAAGTTCTTCCCTCTCATCTATGTGTCTGCAGACATCGATATTACAGCAAAAGTAGCCTTCTTGCTCTTCACAGTCAATGGAACATGGATCATAGACCTCCAGATGGTTGCTGGCAACAGCACAGATTGTGAACACAGTAACCCATTTGGAGTGGGACCACTGACAAGGTCCTTAGAGGCACCCCAGATCTCAGACATCACCATAGCCTCAGATGGCAGTGGAAGCTGCTCACATCAATCTGGCCCTCTGCAGCAGTACAGACCTGGAGCATAACTAATGGAAATCCATTTGACATCAGGCAGCAGCACAGACCGTAGACATCCACATAGCCTTTAATGGTATGTGACATCAGTACAGACCCTGGTTACAGTAGGGCCTCGGATCCTGACATGGCCCTCAGTAGATACAAGGATTCCAACATCACCATTTCCTCCTGTGGCAGCTTAAGCACCGCACATCAATATTTCTCCTCCCCTTCTCCACAGTGGCTTGGCCTTACCAACATCAATGTCGTTTCAGGCTTCAACACAGAAACAGATACCTGCATGGCCCTCAGTGTGCCACGGACATTATTCCTGCTCTAAGTCAGGGTGCAGGCTGGCTTGCCCAGAGTGGGGCGTGGCATGGCAGGGCAGGGCGTGGGGCTCAGTTGCTGGCTCTTTCACCTCCTGTGCACCCACCTTTTTATTTATTTTTATTTAAAGCTCATAAGAATTTGAAAGCGGCATGGACATACCGAAATGAATTTGTATAGAGTAGGTAAAAGATGCTTTTTAATGTCAAAAGTATTCTAAATTGAGAATCTTGTGATAATACACACATTTTAGCTTAAGAAATAATTACAAGTTCCCAACTAATAATAACAGTAGAACCTATACACTGTTTGAAATACATCATTTTAGTTTCTAAAATAATTTTCTGAGCATTTAGTAGCCTGCTTTTGTAAATATGATGATAAGCACAATGTGATTACAAAAAGAAATAAATTGTAACTTATGTATGTCATATATAAATGACTTAATGGTAGAACAAAATTATATATGGGAATTATGTGTCTTTTTCATTAAAAGCATACACTTCAGTTCACATTGATGAAAATTTTTGACAAAAGGTTTCCTTCAAGTGAAAATATGCAGGTGAATTTTTTTTCAGTACAGCATATAAAAGATTTCAGAAATTTTTAAATACTTGGCATTTTTAAGGACCTAATAGCCCTTAGGCTAAGCTTTGCTAGAAAGCCACTTACAGGACTATAAAAGAACAGTAAAATAATGGTATTTTCTTCACACAAGACTCTACATTTATTTTTATTTAAGAAATAAAGTCTGAGTCACTACACACACATGCTCTGTGCAGTAGATGTCACAAACATTAAAACATCACAGTGCTTCCTATAAAATGCCACACAAAGCATGTTTCACATGCATGCCTGTGTTCCATCCCTACACACCCAGAGTGAACCTTCTGGGAATACATAGTTCTCTAAATAGAACACTCAGTGTTTCTTCTGCACCTCTGTCTTTAGCAATCTGATACATTTTCCAGACTTCTCACCATCTTATTAAACATTAGTAAAGGGAATGTCAGTAGGCACACCGCCCTACACATGCACGTCTAACTCTGTAAATTAAACATGCTTGGCATGCATGAAATATTTATTCCTGTTTGCTTTTAGGTGCCAGCAGGTGAATGTTCAGAAAAGAAAGAAAATGAATGACTTATATATGAATCAGGCTTATAAATTATATAAACCAAGCCACTGAGTCAGGGAAAAGATAAAATTAAACGTGCTTGAGAGACTATACTCCAAGAATTTCACAGGATAAAAAAGAAAGTGAAGAACAATTGAAAATAATAATAATTTTTGAAGTCTTAAGGTTTCTCAGAAATACATGGATATATAAAATTAAATACAATGTAGTTCTAAAAATACCGCTAAGGGTATTTTCAATAAGGCTTGTATTTTGGATAGGAATATAGTAATAATATAAATTGTTCAGTTTTGATTCTTGTACTATGAGCATTTATAAGAATAACTGTATCACTAGAAAATACACACCAAAGTGTTTAGATTTAAAGGGGAAAATGACTGCTTAAGCAGTTCAGATAAGAGTGTGTGTGTGTGTGTGTGTGTGTGTGTGTGTGTGTGTGTGTAAGAGAGAGAGAGAGAGACAGAGACAGAGACAGAGACACAGAGAGAGACTGAGACACACCCAAAGAAAGACAAAGACACAGAGAGGGACTGAGAAAGCAAGTGAAGTAAAGTATAGTATCTGTAAAATCTGAATAAGGATATATAAAGGACTTATTTGTATCATTAGTTTATAGTTTTTGGTTATAATATTATTTCATTTAAAAACGTATTACTGAATACTATTTCACAGTGTTAATTGACAACATAGGGAATGTCTTGAAATTAAATGTGAGCCTTATACAGCACAGTGTTACTAGTCACCATTTTAAGTACTTGTAACACACTGCATTCCTGCAGACCTGTATGCCACTTCCTAATATTCTCATGGTAATGCATTATATGTGAATTAAAGTTACTCTTTAGTTCTCATCAACTTTGGGTGACTTTAATTGATTTTTTCCTATTAATGACACCAACATAACACTCACCAAAAGGGCTTGTCAGTTTAACAGAAAGAAAATTCATAGTATTCCCATGTATTTTTCCTCATTAAAATTACATTATGGGAGTAATGATTGTCTTAAATGGGTATAATTATTAATAAGAAAAGTGCACATATTAATTTTAAACCTTAATGGCTGCAGTACTTTTTGATTTTCTAGAAACAATGTAGGCACACTTGCATGAATTTCAATTCCCTTTAATTCGTACTTATTAATAATTCTATAAGAAACACAGGGCAATGTAAGACAGAGGTTATAGGAAGGAAACCTGCACACAGCTTGCAAATTTCTGCATTAATTTTATATTACTGACTGTGGCAACTTCTACCTGTTTTTCTCTCAACAAGAAACACACTGCAATAGTATACTCTCCTTCATGAGACTAGAAACTCAAAGGTTTCAGCATGATATTGTTTATAAAGGTTTCATTAATGTTTAAGTTCTAATTTTCTTCCTCATTTTTCCTTTAGATCCTGAAGCAGCTCAACAGAACCCATTTTGGTAGTTTAAATGTATAAAGGCAATATAATAATATAAAATAAATCAAACTATTAAATAGATTCATTATACAATTTCATTAGTGCTCATTTATCCTCTAGTAATTCACTCAGCCTTCAATTTTAATATTTCATGAAAAGTAGCTTAACTGCAAAAACAGAAGTTCTCTTCTTTGTCATTAATTTTGAACTCTCATGTATCTCAACAGGATACAGTAAAAAGAAAAAGATTTCAAAATCCATGCACCATCATTTAAATCCTGAAATTTGTTACACAAAGAGCTTAACTATATTTCAAAATATCTCAATGCCTGAATGTCTATCCAAAATATATACATGTTGTATCTGCTTGCAAACCCACCAGCAATGGAGGAGCATTCCTCTTTCTCCACATCCTCACCAGCATCTACTATTACTTGAGTTTTTGATCTTAGCCATTCTGACTGGTATAAGGTGGCATCTCAGGGTCATTTTGATTTATGTTTCCCTGATGACTAAGGATGTTGAACATTTCTTTAGGTGCTTCTTAGCCCTTAGCATTTCCTCATCTGAGAATTCTCTGTTTAGTTCTGTTACCCATTTTTTGATAGGGTTATTTGATTCTCTAGAATCTAATTTTTTTGAGTTCTTGTATATATTAGATATTAGTCTTCTATCACATTTAGGATTGGTAAAGATCTTTTCCAAATCTGTTGGTTATCCTTTTGTCCTATTGACAGTGTCTTTTGCCTTACAGACAGAAGCTTTGCAATTTTATGAGGCCCTATTTTTTGAGTCTTGATCTTAGAGCATAAGCCATTGGTGTTCTGTTCAGGAACGTTTCCCATGTGCCAATGTGTTCCAGACTTTTCCCCACTTTCTCTTCTATTAAATTCATGTGTCTGGTTTTATGTGGAGGTCCTTGATCCACTCGGACTTGAGCTTCCTACAGGGAGATAAGAATGGATCAATTTTCATTCTTCTATATGTTGACCACCAGTTGAACCAGCACCATTTGTTGACAATGCTGTTCACTGCCCCCCATTGGATTGTTTTAGTTCCTTTATCAAACATCAAGTGACCATAGGCATGTGGGTTTATTTCTGGGTCTTCAGTTCTATTCCATTGATCTTCCTGCCTGTCTCTGTACCAATACCATGCATTTTTTAATCACTATTGCTCTGTAATACAGCTCAAGGTCAGGGTTGGTGATTCCCCCAGAACTTCTTTAATTGTTGAGAATAGTTTTTGCATCACTTCTCAGCCTTTGGCTAAGATTAAGTGAAGAATAGTTTTTGATATCCTGGGCTTGCAAATTGTTCTTTCTAATTCTATGAAGAATGGAGTTGGACTTTTGATGGAGATTGCATTGAATCTGTAAATTCCTTTCAACAATATGGCCATTTTTACTACATTAATTCTGTCAATCCATGAGCATGGGAGATCTTTCCATCTTCTGAGGTCTTCTTCAGTTTCTTTCTTCAGAGACTTTAAGTTCTTGTCACACAGATCTTTCACTTGTGTGGTTAGAGTCACATCGAGATATTTTATATTATTTGTGACTATTGTGAAGGATGTCATTTCCTTAATTTCTCAGCTTGTTTATCCTTTGACTAGAGGAAGGATACTGATTTGTTTGAGTTAAATTTATATCCATCCACTTTACTTGAGTTGTTTATCAGGTTTAGGAGTTTTCTGGTAGAGTTTTTTGGATCGCTTAAGCATACTATCATATCATCTGAAAATAGTGATATTTTTACTTCTTCCTTTCTAATTTGTATCCCTTTGACCTCCTTTTATTGTCTAACTGCTCTAGCAAGAAATTCAAGTATTATATTGAATAGATAGGGAGAGAGAGGGCACCCTTATCTAGTCCCTGATTAGTGGGATTGCTTCAAGTTTCTCTCCATTTAGTTTGATGTTGGCTTACTGGTTTACTATGTTTAGGAATGAACCTTGAATTCCTGATCTTTCCAAGACTTTTTAACATGAAGGGATGTTTAATTTTGTCAAATGCTTTTTCAGCATCAAATGAAATGATCATGTGGTTTTGTTTTTTGAGTTTGTTTGTATAGTGGATTATGTTGGTAGATTTCCATATATTGAACCATCCCTGCATCCCTGGGATGAAGCCTACTTGATTGT
>JADRCC010568461.1:0-10026 GCA_019843855.1 Hylomyscus alleni
TCCTCCTCCTCTTCCTCCTCCTCTTCCTCCTCCTCCTCCTCCTCTCAGCCTGACCCGAGAACAACTGAGCAGACTTCCCCCCACATTCCTGGATGCCATGAGCATGTCTGGTGACCAGAGCCCTTGCTGGACTCCTTCACCACCAGATCATGACTGTAATCTCAATTTTTTGCTTTTGCTGTTGTTGTCCAGAATTACTGATCCATGGAATACAGTTTGTCATCAAAATTTAGGCTCCCCGGGAAGGAAGGCCTGCCTTGGTTGAGCTGGTGAGTACTGCCCCACGTTCCTCCGTATCTGAGGCTTGGCCATTATCCTTCTAGAAGGAAACAAGGATCCAGGGACAATGGCATCAGTATTAGTCAGCTACCTATCATGCTAATGAAAGACCTAAGATAACCAACTTATAAAGATAAACTGGTTTCTTTTGGCTCACAGTTTTACAAACCCAGTTCATGACCAATTGCTCCATTGCTTTAAGAACATAATAAGGCAGGGGTTATAGTGGAAGAAGCCATTCATTCAGTAGCCAAGAAGCAAAATGAGACACAGAATGAGGTAGAATCCATACCCACTCATGAGGGCATGCCCCAGTCACCTAAAGATCTCCCCCTCCCTAGTACCTCACTCCCACGGGATCCACCGTCTCTCAGCATTGCTACCATGAGGACCGTGCCATTAACATCTGTGCCCTTAGGAGAACATCTAAGATTCAAGTTATAGAAATATCTAAAGAGAGACAAGCTTCCACTTGAACATACAGAGAAATACACGCAAAGGTCCACAGAAAAGCTAACAGAGAAAGAGAGACACAGGTGCCACATTAACACAACTACAAAGAGAAATAGGCATCTTCATGGATATATACATATCATATCACATCATCATCATGAGTCACACACACATCACCATCATAGGCATGAGCACGCACACGCACACACGCGCACACACACACACACACACACACACACCAGCTAGATACATATGTGATACAGACCCATGCAGTCTCAAATCACTATGCTTATATATATGTGTGCAAGTCTACATACAGTCAAGTCTATGCAGTGCAAGCACATGCACAAACAACCAGGCTCCTTATGCCTGAGATCCTATCCTTGGGTCTCTGCATGCCTCCTTCCCTCACAGGGCCAGTTTGATGATGGGACAATACCAGTAAGAGTCACTGACCTCGAGTCTTGCCTCCTGATCAAATTCTTCTCCCAACAGAATCATTTCTTGCGGTTCAGTCTCCTGCCTCTTGCCCAGTTTCTCATGGCTCACAGAAAAGGGTCTACATCCTGGAAAAGTATAAGTCTGCCTTCTCCTCACAGAGCCTGATCTCTTTTCCCATCAGTCATGATTAATCCCGTGATCCTCACTAAATAAAATAGCTCTTCATCTGCACAAATGTCTTGTGTTCTTCACCATTACTTAGGGCTTTAGAGGGTAGAAAGAGCTTGAGGTCATACCCTAGACTCTTTGGCCTAGAGCCTCATATACTAGGTCTTGAACAGTTGAGGGCTGGGGTTCAGTGGAATGTGGATTGGGGGGTTACCCTGCTGTTCTTAGGTGGTATAAATAAGCACTTCAGGCATTGATTTGCACACACGGGTTGCCACACAAGACGTGAAGCAGATGACAGGAGATATGTTCCAGAGCTGGACATGAGAGGAGGGAGTGTGAGGATATATATGTCTCTGGTCCACATCTCAGGTTGGGGGTTGGGAGGAACCAGGAATGTGGAAAGGTGAACTGGATGGAGCAGGAAGAGCAGATCTGGATGGTGGCCACTCTGTGTGGAAATGCTTCAGAGGCCCTGGAAGAGACACTTGACACTGTCACACCAGCCTCTTTTCTGTTCTCCCAGCAACAGGAGGACAGAGAATCACAAAGAAAGAGAGTGGGGGGGAAAGCACTGGGGTCCAAGTGTTACCTGCTTATGGAAAGCAATGAAGAGGCTAATTGGAGTTGTCATGGTTTGCTTTGTTTTGTTTTGTGTTTTAGAGGGAAAAACTTGATTTTGAGGAAGCAAGAAGAGGAAGGGGAAAGCTGAGATTGTATAGAAAAACTGAATTCACTAAAAGGGTCTCTGGGAGATCAGAAAACCAAAGTCCTGGTAGAAAAAAAAAACAAACAAGACAAAAACAAAGAAACAAACCAGTCCAGTGGACTCCAGAGCAGGGAAGAGGGTGAAACAACTCCAAGTCTTTTCCCCAGAGCAATGGCAGCATGCGTCTGCTCACTAGACCCCTGCACAAACACTCTTAAACTTGCCTTCATCTGATCTGGCTCGGGGTTCACAGACTAGGAATGTACAACTTCTCACATGTTTGCTGAAAACCAATCAGGAGCGGCTGCTTAGCACCAGCTGCCTGGAGTGGTGGGAACATTTAAAACAATGTGCCACAACTGTCCATGTGGGCATTCACCCCAGCAAGGTGGTTATTACCAGGCTAAAGCTGGACAAGGAACGCAAGAAGACCCTGGAGAGGAAAGTCAAGTCCCGACAAGTAGGAAAGGAGAAGGGCAAATACAAGGAAGAAACAATCGAGAAGATGCAGGAGTAGAGACATCTCATGCACAGCTTTCATTAAAGACTGCTTATGTAGTCAAAAACAAAAAACAAAAACCAAAAAGCAATGTGCCAATGATAAACTTCCAAAGGGCAATCTAGGGAATGGAATGTAGGCTTCAAATACGTTCGGGAGGCCCCCTCTTACATATGGTAGGTTTTTAGGGGGTTCAGAACAGCCTCGGGAGGACCTATGCCCTCCCCTCTGGCTAACCTGAAAGTTCTGTGAGAGCAAGTGTTATAGATGAAGGTAAGGTGCATTAGATAAGACAATGGGCAGCCATTGCTCTGGGTTCAGTTCTTGTACTAGGCCCTAGCAGGTCAGTCTGAGTTAGAACTGACTTCCTCAAGAGGAGCATATTCACTAAGGTTGGAAGCTGCCTGGGTTCACTGGTTGCCATTGGCCTTTAGTTTTGTAGAACTATCAGTACATCAGGGGACATGTTTGAATCCTGGACCACATCTAGTTGCTCAGTCCCTCCTGGTAAGCTGGCTATTTGATTATGAAGTCTACTAGACCCTAGCAACCCTGGTTGAGCCTGACTTGTTTGTGCCAGTTCATTTTTGGAGATGGAGTTCTGTTGAGTCTGTCCATTTGTATTGGTGGGGCTCCATCCAAGTGAAGGCAGTTCAGGTCACAGCATTACTATAAGATATACAGTCTCTTTCAGTACCCAACAGCAAGCAAAGAGCTGCCATTTGAAGATGTGTGTATGAAAGTCACTTCAGGCAAACCTATGTGTCCAACAGTCTAGAAACTGTGCACCCCAGGGACAGTCTCCTATTGCCACAAGCACCAATCAGCATAGGCAAAAGATATGGGCACCTGCAGTGTCACTGGGCCAGCAGTCCCAGAAGTCTTAAAGGCAGTGTATGGGCCTTGTTGAATGTCTTCCAAGGCCTGCTTCCACAAAAGGCCCCACTCAAAATGGGTATATTTGCAAGTCACCTTGATTAGGGGGACCAACAAAAAGGGCACCTAGGTAGATGGCATGTAGTCTTTAGTTCTTAAAACCCCTAGTCTTATCATCAGGCTTGGTTGCAAGCACCCTTTCCTGCTGAGCCATCTCTTCAGCCCAAGTCCATATTAGTGACTATCACCAAGGACAAAAACATTTTTTCGACTATTTGGGAGATAAGCATTTGGCTTCTTGTCCATGTGACCCCCCCACTTAGGAAATGTGCCTACTATTCAAGACCCTGGACATCATCTGGATGTTAGTTTAGGTAAGGAGTAAAGTCAGTGCTGATTCTGGTTTTTCAGGGTTTCCCACTCTCAGGAGGTCATCAATGTGCTGGGTGAGTAGAGCTTTCCTGGTCCTGAGCTCGTGGAAGGTCAAACCCCACCTGCAGGTAGCATGCTGCAGAGATGTGAGGCTTCATTCAGAAGTACTTTATAGGCAGTGACAGGTAGGCATACATCCCTGTCTCATAAGGAGATGGAGGAAATGACACTAACCAAGCCTAGTGAGGTAACAGTGATAGTGCCCGCCATCTCAGGGCCAAAGGAGTCTGGTTTGTTGTAGCCCACAGCAGCCTCCATGCCCTGGAAACCTGGTGAACTAAAGCAGCCTTCCCATAGTGACAAGGTTGTTGGTGACACTCCTGCCTCAGTAAGTACTGGATAATCAAAGGAGGCATCTCATTTCCCTCCAGCATACTTTTTGCTGACTAGAGCTCAGCTGGCAGGCCTCCGCGCGTATGGCTCAAATCCCTAACCATGAGCAGGCATATTCCCTCGGGGGCTGGTGGTGTTCTGCTCCACAAACAGTCTAAAACCTGTGATTTACTCAGCAACAGGAATTGTAGTCACCAGTGCTCAAAACCACCCAAAGGCCCCACCCATAAGCACATAAGCACTACAGGCAGAAAACCGCCCTGGGTCAGCAAAGTATCTATCCCAAACTACCTGATGTCGCCAGTTTCCATTGTCTCCTAAGGAGACTGGAAAATCTCGTCACAGAAGCAGCAATATGCAAAAGCCACAGGAAAAGTCTGCATCCTCCCCCAGTCTCTTTGTATCTTAGCAGGGTAACAAGGCCACTCTTGGTCCCGTCCCTGAGAGCACCATTCAGCCTGAGACATGTCCTTATCAAAGAAGTACCCATCAGGCTGTGGTGTGAGACCTCCCTAGCCTTTTACCCATGTCTGCTCCTTCACTATCAGATCTCTTCCTCAGAAAATAACCTGATTTTAAGTCTGATTCTCATTAAGATTGTAAGTCATTCATCAATGCATGAAAACAGGTCTCAGGAGGGACCTCGAGCGACGCAGACTAAGGAAAGTTCCCCGCTGGGAACCTGCCCGCTCCAGGTGTCATCTGGGAGGTGATGGGAGTCTATGCTCCCCACATTACCCTTGTAAAGCCAAAGGCTCTCCAGCACTTCAGCCAACCCATCACCCTCTCCCCCACCCCTGACCCCTAGCTTGGAGCAGTGACCTACCATTTGGCAGTGCCATGGCTTGCTTCGTTAGTAATTGTGAATTGTACCAGACCGCTGAACAGTGCTACACCAACACCAGTAGAATCTGTGTGACAAGTTCCACAGACTGAGGTGAAAACTTCAAAAGAAGGAGGCCTCCTGGAACCGAGTTGTGGAACTCTTGGCCGGAGCAAAATATTGAGCAGTAGTTCTCATGGCAATTTATCTGTTTTGTTTTCTCTTATTCCTTTTCTTATTTACGTCATGTTCCTGATAGCCTAGGCTAAGATCTTAAGGGAGAATAATGGGTAAGAAACCGTCCCTTGGGATGGGGTCACTGTCCATGACCTTATCTTCAGGGAAACCAACGCTTTACTTCATAAATCATTTCCAAAATTATATAATAGTATTATGATAGATGAAAACTTTCCCAACAATAAAATTTCATATGGCTACATGTGTGCCATTGGAGGTGGGCTTTGGTATATGGTAAAGAAAGCCTTAAATAAAGAGAATTAAAATAATTTAAATTTATGCATTGAAGATTTATAAAGGAAAAAAATCAGGCATTAGATGTTAAACAATAATTGATCATAAAGATTTATTAACCTGCTCTTGGAAATATGCCACTAGCCTTGGATGACTGCCCCACTGAATACATCCTTCCAGAGTTATGACATTTGGATGATTTCTATTGTGCCAAATAATAATGATGTTACCTGTTCTACTTGTGATTCACTGAATACATCTTTTCAGAGTTGTAATGCTTGGATGATTTTTGTGCTTTTCTGTGCCAAATGATAATGATGGTATTTGTGATTGCTTCACTGAACACATCTTCTAAGAGTTGTAATATTTGTTGTTTTATATATATATACCCCTGCTTGAGAGCTGCAAAATACACTCAGATTCAAACTGCCTCTGTGTTTGTTTCTGTTTGTCACCGCCGAATCCTTACCCATCTAGCCTTCAAGGACCCTCATCCCAGGGACCCCCATACCCATCTGGGGTGGTCTGTGGCAGAACAGAACAGCACATCTGGTCACCAACCCCACAGCAGAGTTTAAACACTTCTACCCAATGACATCTTCGAGGAAGACACAAGAGGGTCGGGTGATGGCTGGGACAATGCTGGGTTGGTTTCTAGGCACTGGCAAACATCTGGACAAATCAATGAGATTTATTTAGGCTCACAGTTCCAGAGACTCACACTTTCAGAGGTTTCAGGGCATCACAGTGGGAATGACACAACTGTGTAGGACAGCTGTGTAGATGAGGAAGCAGAGGAAGCATGCCTTCTGTCCCCCAGTAATGACTCCCGGCCTATCCACACTAAGGTCAGGTCTCTTCCCTCCTTAGAAGTCTCTGGAATGGCCTTCACAGACATACTTATGGGTGCACTTCACTAATCATACGGGTGCTTCTCATCCAGTCAAGAGGTCAGGATGATGCATCGCGAATGCTTTACATACAAGGGAGAGGAAGAGGGAGAGCAAGCCAGCAACTAACCATGCATGCCCCTGCTGTGCCACGAAGGCTCCTATCCCTCCCCTGTGGAGTCTGCAAATCTGAAAACTGGGGGCACAGCTGAAGCCATTAATGCATACAGCTGAAGCAGAGTGAAGGACAAACCAGAAGGGTTTCCCTGCAAGGCGCAAGCGCTGTGCCCTCCTGGGATGTGAGGCAGGCAGAAAGATGGGGGAGTTGTGGGCTGTGGGAAGGAAAAGCTGTGCCTTGCTCAGAGGTATGGTTGAAGCCCCTCCACAGCTGAGAGTAAGTCCAGCACAGGTAGCATTTCCTGTGTAGGTTGCTAGAACATCAAGACCATCTATCTGTCTTTTATATAGAAATATTCTCGGGTGAGAATGCTAGAATATTAATAAGTCGTGTTTAAGGCCTGGGTGTATACAGCCTCAAGTAGAGCCTCACTGCTCTCCTGGGCATTTTTGGAGAATCTCACAAAAGAACACTATGAGCTTTTGTAGACGCGATGATACACTAACTTCTGCATCCCTGGGATCTACAGTGCTATTTATTCATCCTAATCTTCGTCTGATGCAACTCGGGAGCCACTCTGTTACCTCATCTCAATTCCTTGGCAACCCTTCAAATAAAAAAAAAAAAAAATTCAAAACCCACCAGAGTTGTATATATGGCGGTTATACGGATGGTGAAGCCTGGCTGTGCTTGGGAGGCCCTGCTCCATGTTCTTGCGTATGCCTCGCTTTTTATCCTGAATTCTTCTCATAACGCTCATGCGTAAATCTCTCCTAAGAAGCTCCTTTTTAACAAACTCCAGTTCTGCTTCGCACAAGCTCCTAATGAAATCCAAGGATCCGGTTTTACATGAGTGCAGAGGAAAAGGAAGTCTGTAAGCTGCTGCAGGCAATGGCACGGAACCACAAGCACAGAAGTGGGTGGAAGAGATGGCCCAGTGGTTAAGAGCACTGGCTGCTCTCCCAGAGGACCATACGGCAGCTCACAACTGTCTGTAACTCCAGTTCCAAGGGATCTGGCACTCTAACACAGACATACATGCTGGCAAAACACCAATGCACACTTTAAAAAAAAAGAAAATTTAAGTATGAAAAGCTATGGAAGTGTCCCAGGCCTGAGACAAAGGGTTAAAACACAGTATGCAAAAGACTGCCTCTCTCAATATGACTAAAAAGCCACACACTGCAAAGAATAGAAGCTTACAGAATTAGTTGGGAAAAGTCATTAGACAGTATCTAAAACAACAGTAACAACAACAAAAAGAAAATTCTGGAAAGGAGGAATAATCCAATTTGCAAAGTGGTTTGTATTTTTTTTTTTTTAAATACAAGGCACAGAGATAGAAGTCAGGAGCTGCAGAAATGGCTCGCTGGTTAAGAAAACGTATAACTCTTATGAAGGACCTGATTTTGGTTCCCAGCCTCCACGTGGTGGCTCACAACCATCTGTAATTCCAGTTCCAGAGGATCTGATGACCTTTTCTGTCCTTCATTAGCATTATGTGCACATAGTGCCCATAGGTATATATAGATAAAACATTCACACATGTAAAATAGAATAATAGTTGTCTTATTTGTAAAGGTATGAGGCACACAAAGAAATAAGAAAATATGATTTTACCTTTGAAACGTAGCTGAAGATCCCTAGAGACTGAACTTAACTACACAAAGACTTAAATTTCTATTTTTAATTTGTTCAATAAACACACATCTAAAAATCTGTTTTCAGGACTGGGGAGATGGCTCAGCAGTTAAGAGCACTGACTGCTCTTCTAAAGGTCCTGAGTTCAAATCCCAGGAACCACATGGCGGCTCACAACCATCCATCAGGAGATCTGAAGCCCTCTTCTGGTGTGTCTGAAGACAGCTACAGTGTACTTTCATATAATAATAAATAAATCTTTAAAAAAAAATTAGAAAAATCTATTTTCATCACTGTTCTATTGCTGTCCTTAAATACCATGACCAAAGCAACTTCTGGGTTTCAGAAGATGAGACCTTGATCGTCGTGACAGCATGGCAGCAGGCAGCCGAGCATCGCTCTGGAGCAGTAGCTGAGAGCTCACAACCGATCCAAGCATTTCAGGAGGCAGAGAGAGTGGGCTTGGCATGGGCTTTTGAAACCTGGACACCTACCTGCCGTGACATACCTCCAATCAAAACAATGTCTTGCAAATAGAGAATATCAACACTATGGCAGAAATCAAAGAGAAAGAATCGTCCAACTCCTGGAGCTGAGAGGCACAGTGAGTTAGATGAGACATTCACTCACAGACATAAACTGTGGGTTCTTAGAAGAAAGACTATGAACCCAGAGGGAAGCAGAGGCATGAGGTGCAGCTCAGTACTGGGGTGGTGGGTAGCATGTGTGAGACCTTGCTCTAACCCCAGCACTATATACAATAGAAACTATAGGAGAACTTTTCCTTTAGACTATGTCTCTTCTGTGTGGCCCCAGACTCACAGAGATCCATCTGCCTCTGCCTCTCACGTCGGAATGAGAGGCATCACACCACACCTGCCCAAACTCTAATCACTTCTACCTCAATGTTTCGTAGCAGTCTCCTCTCAACTTAACCACTTGGTCAGCTACAGCTTTCCTGTCTGGGGTGAGTTATGTTGGTGTTTTTCTAGGAAAAAAAAACAAAAACAAAAAAAACAAAAAAAAACAAAAATCCAGAAACAAAAAATAATTGAGAGAACTGACACTAACAAGCATGCCCTGAAGGGGTCCTTCAGGCTCAAAGGAAAGGGGAGTTGGCCATAAGTGGAAGCTATAGTGAGAAATAACACCTGACCGACATATAGATTAAGTCTAGAAGATGGTAAGACTGGGAGACGGCTCAGTAGGTAAGGTGCTTGCCCTGCAAATCTGCCTTGCCTTACATGGACTGAAGTTTGTTTTCCAGAACACATGCACATACATACACACACATAAACACACACATATACATACAAATATACATACACATAAACACACACAAATATACACACAGAAACGTACACAGACAGAAACATACACAGATATAAACATACAGACACACAGATACACATACACATGCATGCACATATATTCACACATATATGCTCACACATACATACACATTTGCATAAGAAAATATACATATATAAATACACACACATATATATGCATAAACACACACACATACACATTCACATACACAAAGCTTAGCATGATTGTACGGACTTGTACTCCCAGCCCTAACGAGGCAGAGATGGATCTCTGGACCCACTGTCCATCCAACCTTCTTGGCAAGTTTTATATCCATGAAAGACTTTCTCTCAAAAAATAATGTGGATAATCTCTGAGGGCCAGTAGCCAAGGTTATCTTCTGGCCTCCACTCGCATAACACATGTGCACCTGCACATATATGAACATGCATTAACAACTGCACACAGAAGACAGAGTAAATGTGGTTTTGCCTGTAATTCCTTTCTCCAAAGTAGAGAGAACATTTAGAAGAACAATGACATAAATACAGGTAACTAAGAGGTCTAGCCAGACTCTGCAGA
>JADRCC010568462.1:0-12568 GCA_019843855.1 Hylomyscus alleni
CACACACACACACACCACAGTCACTCACACAACTCATAGAGAGTGAAACAGAGAGGTTTACAGAAAGACAAGGAGACAGACTAGAGACAGTCAGACATAGAGAGCGCCTGAAGATTAGCTAACATTAGCATTCGGGGAACTATTATCTCTGATACTTATGTCTCTGAAGAGCCAAGAAGAAATCATTGAGCAGTATGCAGCTATACTAAGAGTACTGTGATATTACTTTTCCAGTGAAGAATGTGACAGCTGGAGAGAGTTCAGGAAGAGATCAGAGTACATATAGACAGTGACAGTTAACTTATCATACTGGCATGGCTTGGAGTGGAATTCAGCATAACTTTAGAATGATATCAGATTTTTAGATACTTACATGGTAAAATCTTTAATTATCTCTGCTTCATACAACCCAGTACAGTTAACTACACGTAACTGAACTTAAGAGTTGAAATATAATAAGAAAAATCTGTGAAAATAAAGTGATTACATTTTCTTAGAGAAGGAAATTTACAACACAGAACATTAAGTACATATATAAGGGATTGTAAATATTACATTTATATTAAATATTTTATTTTTTCAAAGAAACTAATACGAGTTGGGTAAATGTACCTACAGAGTTCTGAAATATATTCTCAATATGTATAAATAACAGATGTAATTTAAAAACAAAATGTAATTTTAGATGTATTCATGTAAATTATATAATTTTAAATACCTTAGTAAACAAATAAGAGAGTACCTAACCTAACTATTAGTTTTGGTACAAGAGCATGCAAAGCTATGTGCCCTGGGGAAGACAATAATACACCAGTTACCTTTTTCAAAGAAAGACTCTAAAAAACTTGGAATTCCTAAAGTGGCTCTAGGTTTATTAATCTTGTTGATATTTCTCAAAGAACCAGCTCTTGGTTCATTGATTCTTTTTATTGTTCTCTTGTTTCTAATGTATTGGCTGTAGCCCTAAGTTTGATAATTTTCTGCCATCTACTCCTCTTAGGTGTGTTTGCTTTTTTTTGTTCTACAACCTTTGGTATGGTTTGCGACTTCATTTTCATTGAATTCTAGACTCTATTTTTTCTTTATTACTTCCTTGATCCAGTTATCATTGAGTAGAGAGTTCTTCAGTTTCTATGAGTATGTAGGCTTTCAATTGTTTCTGTTGTTGTTGTTGTTGAAGTCCAGCTAAAATCCAAGGTGGTCTGATAAAGTACAAGGAGCTATTTCAATTGTCTTGCATCTGTTGAGGTTTGCTTTGTCCTGCTATATGGTCAGTTTTGAAGAAGGCACCATGAGGTACTGGGAAGAAGGTATATTCTTTTGTGTTTGGGTAAATGTTCTGTAGATATGTTAGGTCCATTTGATTCACAATGCTGCTTAATAGTCTGAAAGAATCCATTTGCATGCACTTAGCATCTGGAGCTACTGGAATTTCTAGAAATTCCAATCTCACAACAGAGCCAGCTGACAAATCTATCATGTATCTACTACCTGTGTTACATGGGCATCAGCAAAAAAAGTATTTATTCAAAGAGAACCATTAGGAACTAATGCTCTTTGGAGAGTCAAATCCTCTAAATTTCAAGGGAACAACAAAGAGAAGAAGGTATTTTATTTGGGAGGGCTGCTTCCCAGGAGAGGGAATCAGGCAGCACTCTAAACTACCTCTTGTACCTAAGAAATTATTTTTCTTCCTGGGCTGAGTGTTGTTTTGTTTTGTTTTGTTTTGGTTCGGTTTTTGTTTTTATTTTTTGCTGAAGAATGGATGAGGACAAAGTGCAGTCTGCTCTAGCTATGTTCTCCTCCCTTCAAGGTGTATTTTCAGTATGTTTTGCTTGAAAATTGCAACAGGGTAGGGAAAGAGATGTGTTACCAAGTCCTTTCAAAGTTCTCTTATCTTTCAAGTGAAAGATGAAAATTTAAAGTCAGATTACTAGTTACAAATGCAAATAAAACTAATAAAAATCATTTCTATATTTTGACAACCATAATTTTAATTTTCTAAATTATGTGTTGTTTTATTTTTTTTATTCTTATCTTATACATTACATTGCAGCAGCACTTTCCACTCCTTGTACCCTTTCCAGTCTATCCTCTATCACCTCCCCTCTCCCATGGATCTGCTCCTTCCCCATTCTCCTTCAAAAAAGAGCAAGCCTCCAAGAAACAGCAAATGAACAGATCCTAACAAGTTACAATAAAAACAGGAACAGACTTGTGTATCTAGACTCGAAGAGACAACCCAATAGGTGAAAACAGTTCCCAAGATAAGGAAAACAGTCAGAGACATCCCTCACTCCCACTTTAGGAATTCTCCAAAGACATCAAATTATACATCCATGAGAAATATGCAGAAGGCCTAAGTCAGACACATGCAGGCTCTTGGTTGTTGTTTCAGTCTGTGTGAACCCCTATGAGGCCTGCTTAGTTGATTATGTTGTCAGTGTTCTTGTGTCCTAGAATTCTCTGGCTCCTATAATCCCTCCTCCTCTCAGCAGGATTCCACAAACACTGCCTAATGTTTGGCTGTGGGTCTTTGTATGTAATCTGTAGGAAGCCTCTCTAATAATGTTTGGGCTAGGTTTCCATTTATGAGTAAACAGAATATCTAGCCTCAGCTTCCTGGCAATCAAGGCAGCGTCGTGCATGGACATCATGTTGGACAGGTCCACAAGTTGGCCACTCCCATAAGTTATAAGCCACGATTTCCTCTGCACCTCTTGCTTCTAAAGGTGGTACACTTGTGGAAGGACTCTGTTTTCTTTAAGGAGCTGGTCCTTGGGAGTTTGACAAAGTTCCAGTGAATATAATAGCAATACAAGTTGAATTTGTGTATTTTGTTGTGGTTGTTTGTATGTTTTCTTCAGTTTTTTTTTTTCCTTCCACCTTTGATTTCTCTTGAGGGAAAATGTCACAAAGGTGGAGGTATGGACCTGGGAGAACATAGAACTGAGTGTAATAGGTATGCATAATGTGAAATTCCTCAATAATCAATTAACTGTAATGTTGGAATAAAAAGTTGGGTTCAAATCCAAACAGAAAACTCAATAAATCAGGACCAAAATGCCTGAGAAATACTTAAAGAAATATTCAACATTTTTAGTCATGAGAGAAATGTAAATCAAAATGACTCTAAGATTCCATCTAACATCTATTAGAATGGATAAAACTAAAAACAGAAGTGACAGCTCATGCTTGTGATGATGTGGAGCAATGGGAACACTTCTCCATTGTAGATGGTAGTGCAAACCAGTCCAGCTACCAAGGAAATCAATATGGTGGTTCCTCAGAAAATTGAGACTTTATCTACCTCAAGTACCAGCTACAGCACTTCTGTACATATAAGCAAAGGATGTTCTATCCTACTAAAAGGACACTTCCTCAATTATGTTCATAATGACTTTATTCATAATAACCAAAAACTAGAAAGTAGGTTCCATATAGCTTTATGTCCCTCAACCAAAGAATGGAGAAAAAATATGGTACATTTATACAATAGATTATTATTCTCCTGCTAAGAAGACACCATGTTACTTGCTGGCAAATGGATAAAACTACAAAAAATTCTTCCTAGATTTGAATAATCTCGACTCTAATGACAAACATGGTATATGTTCACTTATAAGTGGATATTAGCTATTGAGTCAAAGATAATCCTGCTACATTCACAGACCTAGAGAGGCTATTTAATCAAATTTAATAAATTTGTTTGAACTCCTATTAAAACATCAGTAGAAGTACATGAATATCTGCCATAGAATCTAACAATATTTTATGACGGCCTCATATAATACAGCAATTTACTATCAATCCAAACCCTCCATCAACAGAACTGAAAACTAAGTGTTATGTATTTTTTGACAATGAAATATATTATGCATATAATGAACAATGTATTGACTTGCAACTACATGAATCTATATAACAAAAATATTCTTAGGTAATGCAATACAAACATAAAAACCCATATTGAGTGATTAAATTTATGTAAAACCTAAACTCCATCAAAACTTAAATCAGGTTGAAACATCAAAATGATGGGTAATTGAAACATATAATGATATTTCCTCATCTATAGTGCATATGTTATGCCTGCCCAACTGGATGCATTTGCATTTCCATGGAAAAACTGAAAGAATGTCTTCTCTCCTAGCATATGGACCACCTTCAAGTTGATTCTTCCTCAGCCCTTTTCTTATTTCATTGCAAAGTTTAGGTAACTCATTACTGGAGGAAATATATTTTTCTTCAGCTTTGGCACATGCATTTAATGTTGTTTGTAGCTGTATATTCTCTTTGAATTTCAGTTCTATATTGTTGAATTTTTCCGAGCTAGTAACTACTTAGTTCTCCAGATAAAGTTCTTGGACAAGGTTTACACTTAGCTGGGAATCTTTCTTTGATATATAGTAAAAGGTCTCCAAATAAAACTAGACAGCTTCTTTCACACATACTCCAGGAGGTGTGCCTGACACAACAGAGAGGTCGGCTGTATCTTGGGAACTATGCATCAATTATGTAGAAATTATTGCAATTTTGATTTTATATGACATAATAAATTCACCTACAGAACCTAATTAAATCACTCACATGTGGTTGAAGCAAAATAGCATAGTATTAAAAGCCCAGAATCATGGAGTGATGAGTCTCAAAGCAAGCTGAGAAATAATCATTATTTTAATCATCTAACTTTTAGTCTATTACAATTTCCAATTCATATGTACTCATGTGTAAATCAAGACAAGAATTACTATAGGTATATTAGAGGATTGCATGTTGTTTTTTTCTGCAGGTGCTTTACATACAAAAAAATTCAAGTTCACTATTTACAGTGTAGGTGTAAGCCTTTAAGAGTATCTCATGCTTCAAAACAGCTAAGCAAGTTTCCGAGGATAACTTAACCCATTCTGTACAAAATCCTCTTCCTGACCTCAGGAGAACTAGGTACCACAACACTAACAAATAGGCAATCATGTTTCTTCCTAAATTAAAGCAGCCATTCTTATTTTAAGTGTATTTTCAGTATTGCTCTAATTTCTTATTGATCTAAAAAAATGTTATCAACCAACCAAAGCATAATTGTCCCCATGCTTTTATGGCCGTATCTTTCATTTAAGGCTATTACTTCGATATAAAAAATTTCTTTTATGACAATATTTTAATCTTATTGTATAATTTTAGTTTCTAAAAATAAAATACACCTAAGAAAGATAAACATTACCATAATGTAGCATGTTAAAATAGTATTCTTTTTTTCTCTGAAAATAATTTCAATGTAGGAATATCTAATACAATTCTGCAAGAATTATCCTCAGGGTAACAATGTGCTATTCCTCTTTGGACAGAGTTAGGCATACTCATTAAAACACGGAGAGAACATTTCATTTGCATCTATGTAAAAGATCATCAACTTTGTACTATCTGAAACTAAAGACATTTATCAAAAATTCCCTTTATCTAAATTTTATTTCTTCAAGCTGATTTATTCTGATTTGCATGAGCAACAGTTATAATTATTACTTTTGATAAGATAGCATTGTCACTTTATTTTTATGATTATGAATAATTTTATGAATACATCATGCTCACTTCACAGATGCACAATTATCAAAGAAAAGTAATGAAAGTAAACGGAACTTATATAAAAGCTTGTGGTGTTTCATTAGGAGAAGAATTATTCTATGTAAATAGTTGATTTGATGTGTATAATGTTTATTGTAAAAACATATAGGGAATCCAAAATTTTGTTTATCTTTTTAAATTAACATCCCAGAGGCTAAAGTTTCATGGGTATAAGATAAGCATTAAGATATGTAAGTTGTGATTTTTAACTTCCTTTTTCTTTTTTTTGGTTTTTCGAGACAGGGTTTCTCTGTATAGCCCTGGCTATCCTGGAACTCACTCTGTAGACCAGGCTGGCCTTCAACTCAGAAATCTGCCTGCCTCTGCCTCCCAAGTGCTGGGATTAAAGGCATGTGCCACCACTGTCTGGCCCATTTCTCCTTTTCAATGTGTTAAATATATGGCATGCAGTAATTGACCCTTTGATTATTGCCAGAATGTAAATATTAGATAAGGTAACTTGATCCAGCCCATGTATGCTTTTTGATTGGTAGCTCAGTCTCTGAGAGCTCCCAAGGGTCCAGATTAGTTGACTCTGTTAGTCTTTGTGTGGAGTTTGCATTCCCTTCAAGAACCTCTGTCCTTCCCTCAACTCTTCAATAAGAGTCCCCTATCAACGTCCAATGTGTTTGACTGTTTGTATCTGCATCTGTTTTAGTCAGCTGTTACCTGGCACCTCACAGACAACATTTAATTTTAAAAATTTAAGAACACAATATGTCTTTATGTTATCAAATTGGTAATATTTTTATCCAATCATATTAGAATATATATCTCTGGGAATGAGGGCATAGAAAAAGATGTCTTCTGATGGGAAGAAACTATGAATATCAGAATTGTGTCCCAATCTCTGGAGATCACAATGACCTGAACATAGAATAATTATAATTCATCTGTTTGTTTTAATATTTTCATTGTTTTAGTTATTGTTTGTTATTTTGTGCATTGTACTTTGTTATTTATTATTTTATGCAATAATGAATAATGTAGGATTATATATATATACATATATATATGTATATATATATAAATTTATATATATAATATATAAATTATAATTGATATACCCTTTGAATTAAGTTTTTTAAAGGTGAGATTCTTCTACAAATATAGCTGATCTACTGGGTGACAGAAATTCAGACACTCAAGCCTCTAGGGGACAATAATTATTCTTTCTGTCATTGGACTTAGGCAATGACACACTTTCATAAGAATATTTGTTTCTTTAAAGGTGAATTCATTTTTATAATTACTAAGATGATTCTTAATGCATGATACATTTAAAAACATAATAAAATTCACAATGTCAAAAATTGTATGCTGACAATTATGCATAAGGAATCAAAATATATTCCTTTTATTACATAAATGCAATCACAAAATATGATAATTTATTTATAACATTTGAATGCTCATGTTCTAACAACATTCTCTACAAAATAAAAGTATTTTTTAAATGAGCGTTGTCATATCAAAGCAGGAGGGGAGAACAAGATATGAAAAAGGAGAAATTGAGAGCAATTAAAAAGAATGCAGAGCAAAGGAGGAACAAAGAAGAAGCTGCAGAGAGACCAGAAAGAATAGACAGGCTTCTCCTTACATGGAAGAAGCCTTTTCTTAAAAGCAAGGCAGCCTTGGTCTTACAAAAGAGGACAACTTTCTTTTTAAAGACTTGAGTTTAACTCTTTTAGCAATAAAAGGATAGAAACTTTTCTTTCTCATTCCAGTAAAAATCAAAGCTTGTCTTTCATTCAGAATGAGTGAGATCTTTTTGCACTGGCACTTGGTCTTTTGCTCCATGTACATATACGTAAGTGTGGATGTGTTTGTGTCCTATGTAACTACGAGATGAACCCAGCTAGTTTACATGAAGGTGGATGAGTGTTGATGTGTGAGTTGAGTTATGAGTGTTTTCCTGTCTGCCTATTGAGTGGGACTGTCTTCTCCTGGTTCAGTAAAAGTGTATTGTCCCAAACCTCTTCCCGTCCTGACAAGCAAAGGTGAGGGTTCTGGGTGAGAAGCGGAAAGCCCTATAAATTAATCATTTTCTTAATCCCCTGCTGTTTTCCTGTGAGTTGCTAAATGCAAGAGACTGCACTTTATGGCTTCAGAGGAGGTCAGACAAACAAGTCAGCTACCACTGCAATGTAACTTAGACTTAAGACAAGTAAATGTTTTTTTTTTTTTTTTTGGCTGGAGAGACAGCAGTGGGTGCTGGGAACCGAACTCTTATATTTTTGGTTATGAGCCTAGCCTTTTAACGGCTGAGCCATCTCTCCAGCCCACAAGTAAATGTTTTAATATTAAAAACCAACCCTAAGTATCTCACAAGATCAAGTCTTGCCCCCACCTAGGCTCTTCCTTCCTCAGCTAACTTCAAGAGAGAACCAGGGTTGCTGGAGAGATGACTCAGTAGTTAAGAGCACTGACTTCTTCTGAAGGTTCTGAGTTTGAATCCCAGCAACGACATGGCAGTTCACAACCATACATAATGAGATCAGATGCCCTCTTTAGGTGTGTCTGGAGATAGCTACAGTTATAAAGTTTATATATCTATAGATAGATAGATAGATATAGATATAGATATAGATATAGATATAGATATAGATATAGATATAAACTTTAGAAAACAGAGAGAGAGAACCAGAAAAAAAATCACCAGAGCATGCCTCCTCAGAAGATTTGATGATCTTTCATAATTGGAAAATAGAATATCATTACTCTTGATATCTTGTGAACACCAACAAAAACAAGTATCATAAAACAGCAGATTATTATTGCTTAATTTTAGCAACTTTTTAATAAGGTGTCTGAAATCTATGATGACGGTAACCTATCATTAAAATGCAAAGCAGGATCCAATATATTTAATTTGAAGGACCAAGATAACATTGACCAGGTTGTCAGGTGTGCGTGCATAACACTAATAATAGTGCATCAGATTTCACAGAACATTGATTTTAACTTTGAGTATGAGAGTGAGACTCTTGAGACTTTAAAAGATGTTCATACTGACCATTACAGAGTAACAATCAGGGGCAGAGAGGAGGTAGCTCAGTTGGAAGGGCCTTACCTCACAAGTCTGACAACCTAAATTCAGTGCCCCACAACTAAGTAAAATCAGTTATAGAGCAGATACTTTTAATTCCAACTTTGGATAAGCAAAGCAGAAGGATCCTTTGTATATTGTGGCCAGCTTTCCTATACTAATTATTGAGCCCCAAGTCCCCGTGAGTGCTCTATTATCTAGACAGCTCATGATAAAGAATGGCAATCAAGTTTTTCTCTGAACTCCTTATCATTTCACAGTGACACATGTTTACCTGCACACACAAACACACACACACACACACACACACACACACACATACACACATACATGGAGGGGGAGAGAAGATAGGGAGAGGGAAGGAGGAAGAGAGAGAGACAGACAGAGAGAGAGAGAAAGAGAGAGAGAGAGAGAGAGAGAGAGAGAGAGAGAGAGAGAGAGAGAGAGAGAGAGATTCCAGTACCCAAGAAACTATTGGAAAGGTACAAAACACAAAGGTAACAATTTCAGTGAGGAAAATGTATTGGAATATATTAAAGGGAAATCAATTTTATGTTGTAATAAATTGTATATATAATCCCAACTGTGCTCAAAATCCTAAAACAAAATAAAAGTACTAAAGTTGATAAGAAACAAATGCATAGTTATGACTACTGAAATATGTATCAATGACACTTTCTTTTGCATATAAGGTGCAAAGTCTTGTCCTCTTTAGAAGATAATTTGTAAGTGTTAATATTTCAGATGTGAGCTGTCACATCTTCAAAATGCTCTTAAAGCTATATTGCATCAGAAGAGTTTGCAGGATTTATACTTGAGAAAAATACTGTGAATTAATTTATTCTTGGTTATTTCGGCCTATAACCCTCATAGAAGGTTTAAGCAACAGTCAAAAGAAGTTTCACCATTGAAAGGAAAGCATTTGATTAAATTCTAATGGTGTTTTTGTTCAGAATGTCTGTCATTTACAGCCAGTGGAATGGGGAGGGTTGTCTTTCTCCCTCTTTTGTAATTATAGTCATAAGCAAGACAAACCATTTGCAGCTCTGGATAATAGATTTTATACTACTTTTTTCCCAAAGGCACAAATGTCTCAACGTTAATCTCTTTTGTTCTTTGATGCATCAAGAATCATGAAATCTTCAATAAATTTTTCATTGACTAGTTCAGGACAACAGAATAGTCATTGTTTATTATCACTTTGACACCTAGAATCTAGAAGATGGACCTCTAAGCATGCCTGTGGAGAATTATCTTGATTATATTAGTTTAGGTTTATAAACAACACTTTGTGGGTGCCACTTACTCTCTTGGTTGGGATCCTAGGGGAAATAGATGTGAACATTAACAAATGAGCTTTCATCCCTCTATTTTCTAATTGTGGATGTGTTAGAACCTCTTACATTGAGTTCCCACTAATATATCTTCCTTAATATAATGGATTATACCTTGAACTATGAGCTTTATTCAGTATTTATCGACATAATTGGAAGGGAATCTAAGACACCATAGAATCCATCAAATATTTATACTTAGCTGGTACTTTCTAAGTTGCCCATCTCTTTTTGATGGACTTCCATTTAATTTAGGAATGGAATTATCAGAGAAATTACTTTACTTTCACCCACTGGTATCAGTGCAACATCTATTACCATTAATAAGCTATGCTTCTAATAGAAATTATTTGTTATTTAAAGCCCTGGACACCAAACCAGAGTAGAGAAATAGTTTGACTTTCTTCAGCCACTAATGACTTAGAAGGGAAGAAAGATTCTGAAAGTGAAGCAAAGACAAAGTTTATTTAGTGAACAAATTCCCAGTAACATATCCTTAGAGGTACACAGGTAGCACTTTACTTAGGGATAATAAACACTTGTTTACTTGAATTTAAGGCCCTCTAAATAAGAGGGAATTCATTTCTGTTACAGTAAAATTTGCCTAAACAAGACCAGCTCAAAAGAAATCCCAGTTCACAAGCAAGTGTAGATAAGGAATTTGGTGATATTTCAAGGCCCCACATCTAGATGAAGAGGTAAACTTGTTTAAAAACTCATGAGAGTTGGAGATTTAGTGTTCTGCAAGGATGATGACCTGCCTGAGAGGTTATTCAATCCCAATTCTCATCCCCAAAGATGAAATGTTTGGGGGTGACAGGAACAGTTATAAAATGGACTTTGGATCATTAAAACTCTATTTGTTATTCACAGTGTATCAATATCAACCAAATCCATTCTTTTTTATCTTTTATTATATATTACTATTTAGTTGTTATACTGGGAGGAAGGTATCTAAGATTATCTTATTTTGCTTGCTGGGGCTGGAATTTGTTTGCAAAGTCCTATTAGTATGGGTAATTTGTGCTAAGTTAACAGTTTAAGTTTCCCTAAGTATTTACTTACAAGCCGGGTTTACCATGTACAAGATATAAATCATAAGCATTCACAAAGCCACCCTTAAAAATAGATCAAAACTACAACTTATTTAGTCACATAATTAGATCAATAATTTGTCTGTTGTAATTTACACCATCAGCTATTTTTTTTGAAAATTTACTTTTAAATAAGTTTTAATAGTCTGACTATCAATCCAAAGTCCATTCTATAACTGGGCATTGGGTAAGTCTCTTGGAGGTAGAATAATGTCTCAGTACATTGGTGGATCAAATATCACTATGACAGTATCTTCTTGGTAGCTATACATTGTTTCATGTTACCTAGAAATGAGATGTGCATGGCTTATGTTGTTAAGGCCAGGAGTACACACAGAACACTATGTGAATCTTTAGATGAAAATTAACAGTAAAGAAAACAAAGAAAAATGGATGCTGAACAGTAGAGTGAAGAAGCAAATAGGCAGTCTTCTGCCTCCATCATCCCATCCTTTTGTGTCAGCTGCAAAAAGAGGTAGGCATTCTCTGCCTTGGAAAAAACAGGTTTGTGGTCTGAGAATTAGATAAGCAATATTCCATTTCCTTCTTGATTTCCATTTCCAAGTCCCAAGTCCCATCACCACAACCACCTACTGGGGCTTGTCTTTCAGAAATATTTCTATTCCTTAGATACTACAATGATTCTTATAGCAGATTCAGCTTTCCTGCCTCCTATGTATTTGCCTAGGCCCTACTCTTCTTCAGCAAATCCTTACACATTTATGTTTGCTTCTACTACCTAGAAACATTCAATCCAGGAATCCAAGTAGCCACAATTAGCAGGCTCTAAGAAGCTTTCTCTACCAGACAACTAACAACCACAGCACTTGCCTAAATACCAAACAGAGCAGCAAAAAGCGTGGGACAGAGCACAAACTCAATAAACTCAAGACCAAATTTCAAAATATAGAATTACATTCATACCAAATCCAGATGCTTAGGTACCAGTGGGAAACGTGCAGTTAGTAATGACCAGGAGAACATGTCTTTACTAAAACCCAGCAATTCCTACTGTAGTTAACCCTGAGAAATGCGATATAGCAGAAACACAGTACAGGGACTTCAAAGTAGACATTTCGACGGTTCCTAAAACCTTAAATGGGAAATGAATAAATAAATTGATGAAATCTATAAAAACACAAAACACGGAATGAAATTAAGAAACTGTTTAAGATGTGAATGTAAAAATAGAATTACTCCAGGCAACCCAAACTGAGTTAAAATTGGAAATTAAAAAGTTGTAAATTTGAACAGGAAACAGAGAGGAAAATCTCACCAATAGAATGAAAGCTGTAAAAGCGATGATTTGGGTCAATGGATAGAAAGGAAGATAGACAATAGACAGAAAATGGCAAATGTGGAAAAATCCAGGCACATACATAAGGAAATCTTAGAAACTATGAAAAGAGTAAATCTATGAATCATAGGAATAGAAGAATGTAAAGAAACTCAGGTTAAAGGCACAAAAA
>JADRCC010568465.1:0-14867 GCA_019843855.1 Hylomyscus alleni
CTACAGATATCTGTTCTTGGAGAAGTAATCATGCAAGGAGAGGAAACAACAAGTGAGAATGGAACTTCTTAAATAACATTAAAGTTAAATGCACTGTGGTATGGCCTAGTCCAGACAGAGGTTAGGTTTTCCTTAGGACAAAGACATTACGGAGGGTGATTTAGTTTATCAAGAGCTTTTGCTTATGGGCATTTAGCAAGCATACTTAGTATAAAAAGAGCAAGGCTTAAGGAAAAGGAATTATTGATGCCTCACAGTGGGCTTCTGATGCCTCTTGATCCTTGACATTGCACATATGCATAGACCCTGCCATTCACCAGCTGTTGATGGTGTTTTTTTTTTTCTCTGCTCTGCTTACCACAGAGCTGGGGGAATAGCAAAATGGTCTAAATGCTTACAGTACAAGCATAAAGACCTGAAGTTTGATCCCCTGCACATGTAACTAAAACCTAAGAGTGGTGGCTCACACCTATAAACTAAATGCTGCTGGAAAATAACAGACAAATCCCTGGGGCTTGATGCCAAGAATTGGAGCTTGAGGATCAGTGAGGGACCTGCCTCAAAAAGCTAAGGTGGCTAGTAATGGAGGAAAACACTTAAGTTGACCTCCATAGGTTCGCCCATAGACATGAATATGCCCTTCCACATGCATGTACATAGATACATACATACATACATACATACATACATACATATGCATATCACACTAAATAAAGAAGAGGAAAAATTTAAAATGTGTGGCAAAATGCAAAGCTTGATTTTCTAAAGCTTGGTTCTAGAGGTATTCAAAATAAATAGACAATACCTAGCATATATCTACAATTCCTCATCCAAAGCAATTAAACATTATCATCTTTCAGTACTGAAGAGAGAATAACTTCCTCCTAGAAGCCATATTTTCACTTTTAATTGCTTTACAATTTCTTTTTTACATGGCATTCAAAATAAAGATTTGAAGTCATACTTCTAATGTGGTATTTAATTTGCTAAACAATTTAGACTATTAATTCTAATGAGAAAATTGATATTCTTGAAACAAACTTTTGGCTCGAAATTAATCGGAATCATTTTCCAAATAGAATGGAGTATTTTATTTATTGTAACATGATTTGAAGAATTCGGTGCTAGGATTGACTGAAGCTCTGCTGCTGTGATTGGCTGAGACTTGGCTATTATTAGACAAGTGAACTAAGTTAAATGCTAAACAGGGTTGCAGTTAGTTGTCACTTCACTGAGGTACAGACATGTCTTTAGTTCACATCTGGTTTAATTTGATAAGCAAAAGAGAGTGAGCCCA
This sequence comes from Hylomyscus alleni, assembly GCA_019843855.1. Classification (NCBI taxonomy): domain Eukaryota; kingdom Metazoa; phylum Chordata; class Mammalia; order Rodentia; family Muridae; genus Hylomyscus; species Hylomyscus alleni. The sequence goes on from JADRCC010568465.1 coordinate 1,298, forward strand.
CTTATAATAGAATGGTGGTTAAAAAATTCCAATCACATTAGCATTTAGTATAATTTAAAATATTTAACACTCTTGTCTTATTGACTCCAGCCTTTGATGGACAAACAAAACAATATTTACCAGCTATTTCCTCACTGCTTCTTCCATATTGCATGGGTATGAAGTATATATCCATTCTCCAAACATGAACAATGGTTCAATATTGAAAGAGCTTTATTCTATTGATATCTAAATCTCTATTACATTCCAAATACTGATTCTCCACCTGTGGTTCACAATCCCTTTGGCAAACCACTATCTCCAAAAATACTTAGATTATGAAACAAAACCATTTCAAAATTACAGTTATGAAGTAGCAATGAAAATCATTGTTGCAGGTTACCACCGCATGTGGACCGCTGTATTACAGTGTCACAGCAACTGTTTTAGACCATGAGTGATTGAACAATGGTGGGTGGATTGCTATCTATAGGAATACATCTCACTAGAATCCTTCAGAACTAAGATATAATGCCCAGTCCTGAATCAACTAATTTATATTTTAATTAGGTTTATGTTGAGGATAGAACCAACACATTGTATATTTTGGGAAAGTAACGTGGGACTACATTCTAGAGCCTGTGTATATGATTGAAATGACTGAATCTCCTCATCTACAAAAGAGTATATGTCAGCATTTCATGCGGACTTAAGGTCTGAATATAAAGGAAGATAGCACTATGTATGGAATTCTTGTGCTTTTAGAAGAACTTGGAAGCCATGAACTTGAAAGAAACTTCAGCTTATTGTTGACCTTGCCCCTTGCATTTGGTATCAGCTGTATTTATAGCAGTCATTCACATGTGACTGCATAAATCTCCTCTATCAATAGTTCACATCCAAAATCAGTTTGTGTGAGGTGACCAGGGAAATGCTTATTTCAGGTTGGCAACAAGGTTATGTAGAAGCCTCCACGGAGTTCTGTAGCTCAGTACATTTTAATTCTGACTTCTACCATTACTCCAGAGGAATTATTCTGGGTGACTTCATAAATGCAAACATTGGAAAAATCGCTAACACCACTAAATCAGCCAAGTTCTGGCACTTCACTCCTTGCAAGCAGATTACTATACTCGTTCTTTCTGATCACTGATTGAATTGGAGTTGCACATAATCTGATTTGTAAGATGTTGCTTTTGCATATTCAAGTAGCTACAGAAAGAAAGCATGGCAGTGCAGATGTTGATCTGAGCAAAGATTTTGTGAAATATTAAAGATATTATAAAATAGTTTTTGCATGGACATGACACCAAATCTTTCAATAATCCCAATTTACTTAGTTCCTCCACAGTCCCAATGATTCTGACATCATGCAAGACCAAGCAGATATGTCTATTACATATTATGTTTGCTGCCTTCATTTTACTTGGGTTCTCAAACAGTCCACTTGCTTGTTGGTAAAGGAATATCTGGTAGCATTGTAAGAGTGGTTCCACAAGAGTTCAGTGCATATGAGATGTGGGAAACCATTATTGAAGTACCTAACACAAAGACCTAATGATCTTTAGCTTCCACCTTCTATGCTCTCATTATCACCAGTGTTGAGAGAAATGCAGGTATGACACTATTAAGTATTTTCATGTACAAGTATTTTGCAAGCCACAGTTATATATTTTTTCACAATTCTAGGGAAAGTGAAGTTAGAAAATGCAAAATAAAGATGCTATAGATTTAATAACTTCTTTCTGGATCATGGGTGGCATTTTTCCCTTGTCTTCTAACATGGTAGAAGGGGACAACTGTCTCTCTGTCATCTCTTTTGTAAGTGTTCATTCATGAGGACTCCATTCTCACAACCTAGTCATCTTTAAAAAGACCTATCTTTTGCCGGGCGGTGGTGGCGCACACCTTTAATCCCAGCACTTGGGAGGCAGAGGCAGGTGGATTTCTAAGTTTGAGGCCAGCCTGGTCTACAGAGTGAGTTCCAGGACAGCCACGGCTACACAGAGAAACCCTGTCTCGGAAAAAAAAAAAGAAAAGAAAAAAAAAAAAGACCTATCTTTTAATGCCATCCTATTGGCAATATATAGTTTGGGAGCAGGTCACAGATATTCATAGCTATGACAGCCAGGAAGAAGGATATTTGAGTCTTCATTTGCACATAAATTCTTTATTTTTCTTAGACAATGTAATAGTAACAATCTTGGAAATATGTTGTTGAGCAATGTTTTGCCTGATTGAATGATACTTAGATTTTTACTTAAAGAAATTTTAAAAGTTAAAATATTCTTAGGTTTAAGTATAGAATTTGGGGATATGGTCTATCCTTAGTTTTCAAAACATTAAACATAAAGATCTGCTGTAATTTTCAACCTTATTTCTTTAATAGTAACCACAGTCACATTTATAATCTATTTTTTTTAAGTGAAGCTGAAAGAAGGAAAGTGGCATACACTGAGAAAATGGTTTTCTCTAGAGGGTGACTCAGCTTTCAGAAAGAAAATCAACTCTTTAGGAAGGGGCAAATATTTAATCATAGAGAGAAATAATTACATTCTAAATATTAGCTCAGACATTAAGGCATGGAGAACCAAAACGAATGAAAGAACTGTTCCATTGTTCGATCATGTGGATGCCTTTCTTCAGAATTGGAGCATGAAGGCTTTATCAGGGGTAGGAATCCACTGACGCTACATTGAAAAGATGCCTCTGTTTTCCTTTTGTTCTCTGCTTCCAATCTTCATTTCCCTCCAAGTGTTAAGCTTCAGTTATAGATTCTTTCTTTATATATGTTTTTGTTATTTTTTGGCAAATCTCTGAGCCATGGTGATTGTGCTTTGCAGGAGAATATATAGCCACAGGTTTTATGCCCTGATCTCCAGGGATAAAAATATATAAAGCCACACACATATATAGACCAGTTACCAAGCAATGTCTATTCTATTCTCTCTACTTACTCCTTCCCACTCTAGAATTCTAAACTGTTTTCCTTGTCACATTGTACAGTTATGATGTAAAACCTCACACTCTTTTGTTCCCCACAATTGTACTAAAACTCTAACTTTCAGGTGTCATAACTTGGTTTTATTCTCCCATCATTCTGCAGCTTCCTGTAATGTTCACACACACACACACACATACACACACATATACACACACAAATACAAACACACATACAAACATGCACACACATAAACACACATACATAAGTACACCACACATACACAGACATAAATACACACATACAACAGCACACACACCTGCACATTAGACAAGAAATCATATCAAATATATAACCCATTAGTTCTTCCCCATGTTTTTATTTCATTATTTGTCAAGTGGAATGTAATAACCATGTACTCCATTGAAATTTGAGCAACCTTAAACAAAATAACCAGTTATTTATAGCTGGATTAGAAGCTTTCACCTATCAGAGTGTATTGTAGGAGATAGGAGGTAGAAACAAATCCTGTGAGTGGGCAGATGGGAAAAAAACAACAAGTACCCTAAACTACTCTTTTGACAGCAACTACAAATACTGTCAGCTTTGCTACTGTACCACGATTTCATTGAAAATATCCTGAAAACTATCTCCAATCCTCTTTTAATACAATATCTTTATTCTTAGCCTTTTCTCCTTCTGGTTGATGATTTTCTTATTCTACCTCCTAAAATATGTACCCTTTTTTATTCCTTTGGTTCATTATTTCCCCAATAACTCTTCTTGATTTGCTGGAGTTTATTTTAGGAGTGTCCAAACCTTTGATACTGTAGTACAATGTTGTTATCATTCATAAAGATCGCATTTATAGCTTACTTTAAGGTACATGCCGCCTACAAACCACAAGTTGAACATGAAGGGTGGGAGGTTCTTTGGAAGGACTAATACAGTGGATGAATGTTTTCTAGTATCTCATTCATGTTCCATGAGAACAGATGGTTGACACACTGGTTACTCCCCTTATGAACAGAATATTACTTATAATTATGTTACTCATAAACATCACAATGTCAGGTAAATAGCAACTACATATTAATGTGGACTATATAAGAATTTATAAACCTAGAAGCTAAAGGCAGGGTCCTTCTAGGCAGGAACATATCCTGTTATGGTGTAAGATCATGTGCTTTTCAGGACCAAGGAGTAAGACAGAGGTAAGGTTTTATTATATAGTTCTCCACTTATTTTAAAACATTCTGCCAATTTCAAATATTAAAAAAATGTTTATCTTTTAGTTATATTTCAATAATAAATGGAAACATGAACATTGGCATGTCAGGATGCTTCCAGTACTGGGTTACATGTAGTTACTGCTTTCAAACAGTAGAAAATTGGTTAATTATTGAACCTGAAGGCATATTCATGTTCCTAAATATCAATGCAGTTACATTTTTGCTGCTTATTCATTCTTACTGAATCAATCCCTTGTTTATGGATATGTTCTGTTTTTAGTATTTTATGTATGTTTCTAAAGCTTGTACAAAATATTCTATGGTGAGCTCTCTAGTGCTCATGTAATTAATATGTTCAGCCACTAATCTATACGCACTGTCCATTTCAATGAAGCCATGTACTGTGATTCCTTCTCAGATACTTGAAATGTGCTTTCCTTGGAGGGTTTTGGCTGCCACTCAGTCTGTCCAGTGAGTGGAAGAGTAATATAAATCCATGTGATGTGACTAACGAATCGTGCCAACTGTGGTTTGCATTTTATGTGTCAATGAGTGATCTGACAACCTCAAGAGACATTCACTTTTCACTAGGCCTATTTCAAAGTGGAATTACTTTGATCAGATGGCAGCTAGTACCAAGTCTTCACATATAGAAAAGAATCATATTTCATCTGTTACATATGACCCATTGGGCCAACCATCTTGTCAACACAAATTTCTGCAGGTTTGGGTACAATTAAAAATGTGAATGCTGGCTTCTCACTGATTTTATCAAAGGTGTCACATGATTTTAATATTGGCCAAGCTTATCCTGTCTGAGACTCTCATGTTAGATAAAACATATACTCACGCATATTCAGAGTATCTCCTATACTCAAACCATGCTATTTGATGGTATCAAATTTTGTTACACAGAATGAGTTGCTAAGCACAGAGGAGGAAGAAGGGCTTTGGGGGCAGAAGTTGCAACATGCACAGGATGTAGAAGAAATCTACATTTTGCATATAGTCCCACCATACTCCCAGCACCAATTTTATCATTGGTTGCTATATTCCATCATTGAGACAAAACTGCTAACACAAATAATTTAAAGGAGGAGGGATTATTTCATCAGAGGATTCAGTTTACTATCAGTTGGCTTTGTGGTTCTGCCTCATTTGAGAGGGAACCTCATGGAGGTGAAGGCATGTGGAAGAGGAGCCTTCCTATGCACTCATCTTTACACATCCTTTAGTTTTTAATAAGCCTTAATGCATATGTGGATGCTCTGTGCCACACCGTGTCTATTGTACATTCAAGCAATGGTAACTAGATGACTAATGCTTTAATCTTACTAACATCTCTTGCCTCTTTTTTTTTAATAGATCATATGTTCAAAAGGAAGTATTTGGTAATATTATGGGGAGACAAGTTGACTATGATGTTGAGGAGGTAGATTAAGTACATGAAATTTATACACTTCAAGGCAGCTTGTTTTTCTACAAGTGAAGCTGTTTATTGGACTAGTGACTTAGGTGCATGATTTCTTTGTGTCCAACTTTGCCAATCAGAATAAATATGGTAAAGGTCAAGGGTGTACTGGTCTGGAAGATAATATGATGGGTAGTTCTATGATCTATTTCTGTCACAACCAAAACAGATTTAGGTTAAGGTGAAATTTATATAAGATTATGATTTGTATTTTCTTATTCTACATATCACTGGAGAATGCTTAACATAATAAAAATAAATTAATATTTGTGTATTTTGTTTCCCATGCTATAATTAAGTTTCCTAGCAGATATAAGAAGGGCTAAAAAGATGGCTTAGTGTGTGAAGTGCTTTGTATGTAAGAACTAAGGACTTTGTATGTGAGGACTAAGTTTGGATCCCCATCTCCTACAAAACAAAACAAAACAAAATAAAAAAAGCAGGCCACAGTCCATGACTGTAACCCTAGTGATGGTAAGTTAGTAGATCCCAGGAACTTACTGGCCAGTAAATTTAGCTGAAGCAGTCAGCTCCAGATTTGGTGAAAAACCCTCATCTCAAAGTATTAATGTGGAGAGAGCAAAAGTGACACAATTTTGACCTCTGGCCTTACTATGCACATATGAATATGCACATAAACTCATAAACTCTACATATACAGATACATGCACACATGCACAAACATGTACACACATGCACACAAATACATGCACATGCATGCTCATGTACATACATGTACACACATGTACATGAGTATATGTTTACTCCTACAATATCAGGATACCCTGAACAAACCATCACAAACATACCAAACATATAGTAAGTTTTCCAATGTCATCCAAATCCAAGTTAGAGTAGCAGTATATGAATTATGGAGTGATTCTTTGCATCAGATAAAGACTAGCTCTTTCATTGGAAATGATATTATGTTGACAATGAACAAAACCGGAATCAAGTAGCTTGACCAAAGTAATTTTCTCATTTATTTCTAAATAAACTAGATATAGAATCCTCTAGAAATTGTATGAGCTGGCCAATTTTATATTTCTGCAGGAGGCTATAGATAGAGTTCCAGGAATTGGCTCTACCATCCAAGCGATCAGGTGTATAAAGTGGCTGAAAAGGTGTAAGTATCAGTACAGTTGGACATCAGCGGACCAAACAAACATTATTTCCAACTTAGTGTTAGGTTCTCTTGCTAAGCCTCCCAGTGATGTAGCCAAATGCCCTATCCATATAGAGCTGAAGAGTGTTAAGGACCTTCTGCATTGAAATAGTTGCTAGGATCACATTGTTAAGTAACTGAGAAAACAGATTGCAAAGATTGTAATTAGAGGATAAAAGTGACATATCCATAGAGCCATGAAGGGCATGAAGGAGGGAGCTGGGCGATTTTCAACACAGTATAGTAGGGAGCACAGAAGTGGCATCCCTTTGTGCTCCAGCAGTGACATTTTAATTTATAAGCCAAGAATGCACTTATTGTGAACTGAAAAAAATTGATTTGGTTGTTCATCTGATTCAACCCATGTCAGAGCTAGAAAGTAATTATGATAGTGGGACTGATAGGCAGGCAATTACATTTTTGTTCTTTTGCTTGCTCACTCCCTCTCCCTCTTCTTCCCTCCCCAGCCTCTACCTCCAAGGTTGTTCTTGTCAAAACAGCAATATAGGCAAAAACCAATAGAGTAGTCTTTGGATACATGGTATATGGACACACATGACACCTATTACAATAAACAACAATAAGGCTGGTCCTTTACTATAATCATTTTTTTAGCCTCCTATGACATCTAACCAGATAAAGGATGCTGACCTTTTGGGTTCTTTCTTGAAAGCACAAAATAGAAAGAATACACATGCTTCAAGGCAATACTTCCAACTTGTATTTGAGTTATCTTTATGATGTCCCCAGATAACAGCGTGTTATCAAACTGTGTTACAAACAGGAGCCCAAGGGAGAGAAGTATTTGTGAAAGTTTGAAGTATGTGTCTTGGTCCTGGAGATTTCATAAGAGATTGACATTGTCCTTAAAATGTAAAAATATGGAATTGAAGAATATTTCATAAAAAATAAAACATTTTAGGTGGATGAAGAGATTGATAGATAAAAATGAATTTATTGCTATAGATAGTATTTTTCTTATAAAGCCTATATAATTTAATAATTCTGATCCTTAAGAATTAGTTTACTATTTATAGGGTAATGAAATTATAATTTTGGGTGAAATGAAACATTCTCAGTTTGTAGAAGAATTATTGAGATACTGAATTATTTTTCTTGACAGATTTGACCACAAGTTTGATCATATCCAAACTACACTTCAAGACATTCATTTAGTTCATTCTTCCTCTTTGTTTTTTCAATTCTGCATCACTAACTTCTATTCTGAGAGTTACAATCTCTTTTTATCAATACTCTTTAGTGTTGATTATTTCTAAGAACTTTAGTTGCATCATTAAGTTATTAATTTGAGATCTTTCCAGTTCCTTCACGGAGGTAGATAATGCTACCAACTTTCCTTTTTCAACTGCTTTAATTATTTCCCTTTTGTTTGGGTATCCTATGTTTTCATTTTCACTAAGCTCTGAGAATTTCAAAAGAAAAGAAATTGGTGGGTCAACAATGATGACTACCTATAAAGTTAGTGATTCTTTCAAAAATGGCTATGTGCCAGAACCAGTCATTTCTATAGTATAATTTTTCACTAAACCACATCTGTATTGACTGGCTCACTGCAATCTGTCATACACACACACACATACACACACACTTTTAGTAAATAAGTACACTCCACATGGTAAAGCTATCAGATGAGGCCAAATGGATGATGTAAGACCTGAAGTTTAAAAGATTCTGAGACTGTACTGCTACCCCCCACATAGTAGTAAATTATAAAACAGATCATATTTCAAGAAATATAGAGAAGTAAATAAATTACAGATCCATATTTAGTTTGTTTTTCTTATTAAACAAGGGATAAAATTTTTACCCTGATTCTTTACTTTGCTCTGATATTTTACTCTTCCCCCAAAGGCTGACTTCTCCCCCAAAAGGAGCAGAGAGAAGGGACAATGTATGGAGGTTTATTGACCATCAGGTCTATGGAGAGCCTATACAGATTCCTAGTTGCCAGTTTTAGCAAAAATATTCAACTCCTTCTATATTTTGACCTAGTAATATTATTCTATAAATATGCTTCCAAAGAGCTATGTCAGTTAGAGAGTCTCTCTGTTTTGTTTGGAGACTTTCTGATCTTCTTGCCCTGTCTCTAGTAGTTAAAAGAGAGACATAGGATATTTCAGACAGCTCCAAGTCAGAATTATGGCTTTTCTGTCTGTAGCTTAGCTATTTAGGCTTCAATTTTGTCCCCTACAAAACAGGAGTTATGAAACCTCCTTCATTATATCTGTTGGAAGAATTCAATTGAGTGATATGGGCTAATGACTCAACACAGAACTCTCAACACAGCAAATACTAACCCCTGTCAGCCATGTGTTTTTTGTTTCTTTGTTTTTTGTTTTTCTTTCTTTTTAAAAACTATTTTATTTATTTACATCCAAAATGTTGCCCCCTCATGGTCACTCTTTGAAGAATTCTTCCCCTATTCCCCCTCTTTTTCACCTCTGAGAGCATGCCTCACCCCCACATTCCCCCACCTTGGAGCATCAAGTCTTTACAGGGATTAGGTATATCCTCTCCCACCGAAGCCAGACAAGGCAGGCCTCAGTTACACTTGTGCCACAGGCCTTGGACCAGCCCATGTATACTCTTTGGTTGGTGGCTCAGTCTCTAGGAGCTCCTAGAAGTCCAGATTATTTGACACTGTTAGTCTTCCTATAAAGTTGCCATCTTCTTTAGCTGCTTTAGTCCTTCCCCCACCCTAACTCTTCCATTTGGGTCCCTGACCTCAGTTCAATGGTTGACTATAAGTATTTGCATCTGTTTCAGTCAGCTGCTGTCAGAAGACAGCCATGCTAGGCTCCTGTCTGTAAGCACAGCATAGCATCAGGAACAATGTAAGGGTTGGGTGCCAGTCTATTAGATGGATCCCACATTGGACCAATAAGCGTTCCATTAAGTAACTGGTAAGCCTTTCATTCAGTCCCTGCCCCATTTTGGTCCCTGAGTTTCCTATAGACAGGAGCAATTTCAGGTCAAAAGTTTTGTAGTTAGGTTGGTGTCCCCATCCTTCACTGGGTGTCCTGTCTGACTACTGGAGTTGGTCTCTTCCGGTTCCATCTCCACACTGTTAGGCATTTTGGTTGAGGTCACCCACAATGAGTCCTGGGAGCTTCTCACATTCTAGGTCTCTCAGACTTTCTAGATGTTGCTCCACACCCACCCTGGGCTGTATAATTCCTTGCCCTCTGGGCCTCTCTCCTGTCTCTCACCCCATACCTGATCCTGTCCCCTTCCCCTCTCCCCTTTCCCACCCAGGTTCCTTCTTTTTTTCTACCTCTCACAATTATTTTGTTCCCCCTTCTAAGTAGGATTTAAGCATCCTCACCTGGGACTTCCTTCCTGCTTAACTTCTTAGGCTCTGTAGGGTGTATCATGGGTATTCTGTACATTTTGTCTAATACTCATTTATCAGTGATTACATACCATGCATGTCCTTTTGTGTCTGGTTTACCTCTCTTGGGGTAATATTTTCTAGTTCAACTAGAACTAGTAATATTTTCTAGTTCATCCAACTGCATGCAAAATTCATGATGACCTTGTTTTTATTAGTAGAATAGTATTCCATTGTGTAAATAAATCAGATTTTTGCATCCATTCTTCATTTGAGGGACATCTGAGTTCTTTCCAGTTTCTATTTCAAATAAGGCTACTATGAACATAGGAGAGCATGACATATCCTGTGATATGGTGGAGCATCTTTTGGATATACATCTAGGAATAGTATAGCTGGATCTTCAGGTAGGACTATTTCTACTTTTCTGATGAACTGCCAGATTGATTTCCAGAGTAGTTTTACAAGTTTACATTCTCACTAGCAATGGAGGAGTGTTCTTTCTCCACATCCTCTCTAGCATGTGCTGTTGCTTCAGATTTTTATCTTAGCCATTCTGTTGGTGTAAGGTGGAATCTCAGGGTTGTTTTGATTTACATTCTCCTGATGATTAAGGATGTTGAACACTTTTTAAGTGCTTCTTGGCCATTTGAGATTCCTCAGTTAAGAATTCTCTGTTTAGCTCTGTACCCCATTTTTAATTGGGTTATTTGGTTTTTGGAGTCTAACTTCTTGAATCATTTATATACTTTAGATACTAGCTCTCTGTCAGATGTAGAGTTAGTGAAGATTGTTTTCTGATATGCAGGCTGCTCTTTCGTCCAATTGATAACATCCATTGCCTCATAGAAGAAACTTTTCAATGTCAAGATGTCTCATTTATCAATTGTTGATCTTAGAGCCTAAACTATTGCTGTTCTGTTCAGGAAGATTTCTTCTGTGCCAATCCACTCAAGGCTATTTCCCACTTTGTCTTCTGATAGATTCAATGTATCCAGTTTTTGTTGAGGTCCTTGATCCACTTGGACATGAGCTTCATGCAGGATAAGTTTGGATCAATTTGCATTCTTCTATATGCAGATCACCAGTTATTCGTCATTGACTTGTTAATGTGGTAGCTTCTTCTACTCTTCTACATTTCTTTGCATGGAGAGAGTTTAGCTAGTGTCTGGGATTTGGAATCTGTTGAGTTCCTTTAGGCTTAGAATCTGGAACTCTTTTTTAAAACCATATAAACCCACAACCATATTCCCTACCACAGTAGCAAGTCCCTAATGAAATCTTCTCACATGGGGCCTGAGCTCTCTGTTTCATGCAGAGCCATTAATAAAGCATGCCACTTTTCAAGATACTTCTTAGGACAACAATACAATGTACAGTAGGCATTAGTTGTACCAGGGAAACTCTTTGATATATTAAATGTTTTATCTGTTTATCATGTTTTTATTTTCATAAGGGACTCCCATGAATCTATTCTTATTCATTTCCATAAATCAAAAATATATACTTAATCTTCCATAAATGCTTCTGGCCTTTGGAGAAAAATCACATCATTTCTAAGAATAAAAGTTTGTATATTGTACCAACCTTACTATATATTTTGAGATAACAACTCCAGATCTTTCCCTCTTAACTTTAATTTCATATGGATTTATTACGGAGAAGTTATAAGATTTTAACACTCATTTGAACTGGGGCTAATACCATATTAGTTTTGAAATACTTAATTTGGAACACTTCAAAATCAGAAAGATTTTAAAAAACAAATCAATTCACTAATCAAAAGAAAAATATTGTTAAAATGTTGCTTATATAAATAATTATGGAGAGTTTTTTAATTTTATCTCTCTAGAAAGCTATCATTCAAGTTTTACTGAAGTCACTATATATTAATTTCAGATCTTGCATGTCTATGGACCATTTCTTATCAAAATACATGGAAATGTTTGACATTAAATCATAATTATATCACATACTATTTCAAATAGAACATTGTGGAGAACATTGAGTTTATGAAATCTCTGAAATTTTTAGGTAACTTAGAAGTAAGCCTTCCTTTAACTCTAAGCACATGAGAGTTCCAGTTCTGAAAGATATGTATGTATATGCATATATATTTACATGTGACATATATATATATAATTTCATGTTATATGTTTATCATTTATAAAACATAAATCTAGATGTAGGCCTGGATTGTTTTCTAATTAAACCTAATTATTATTTTAGGGATTAATGTAGTAGTGTCTTATTAAATGCTGAAGAGTTAGTTGAGGTTAAAAATAAAAAACCTCAGCAGTTAAGGGCATGCCCTGCCCTTGTGGAAGACCTTAACTTCATTCCCATCACCTCTGTCCTGCAGTTCACAACCATCAGTAACTCCTGCTCTATGGGAATCCAATATCTTTGGCCTCTGAGCACACCTGCACTCACATGCACATGTTCACACAAAGATAAACATATCAACATAATTAAATAAAATAAAACCTTAAAGAAATTATTTGTGAGTATCTCTAATAATGTTTGACTGTTCATTATTTTAATCCTAACCTGTTGCCAAATTTTACACGATAGTTTTTTCGATCCAGTTCAAATAGATGGTTGAAACTAAAAAAGAAAAATCTCTTGGGAGGAATGGGTAGAAGGTTTAGAAGTCTGTGATGGTATAATAGGAGATAGAGTAGGAGCTGAAAACCAGATACTTTATATTAGATGTAAAGAGTCAAGACAGGTATATAGCAAATTAGACTTTTATCAACAACCAAGAGCACCTGATTTTAGCAACCACAATCTGAAGTCATAGCCCATGAAAGTTTATAGACAAGACAAAATTCATTTCAAGTTCTTGAGTCTCTGCTGGGCTCGAGGGCTCCAGCCCACAGCCTAACATTCTGAGCATTCTAGAGCGACATTTTTCTTGGCTTCAATCCCCCTTTTTAGTTTGAAGCAGAGGTACAGAAGAGTTCAGTATGGACTGGTACTCACAAGTATTTGGTGTGAGGATACAAAAGTATCCCACGGCTGTGGAAGCAGATCTCCATGCACACAGGATTCTCAACTTTCTACTACTGGCACCATAGCTAAAAGCCAAGTGATTTTTATGGCTGACACTAAAGGCCCAAGATCATCCTTGTAGTTTTACTGGAGATAGTTATCTCAAAAGCATTTACTTGTCTATTCAGTGAAGGGAGACTACAGGGAGGAAAGACTTCTTGAACGTTCTGCAGAGATTCATCCTGTGTAGCCTCAAATGTTTTGAAATAGAATAATTTTTCTTCCTTGTTGTAAGAGTCTTCTAGGATACATGCACTACCCAAGACCTGACATGTTTCATGCATGAATTTTAGTAACTGGAAGCCTCCTTTCATTGAACTTCTTCTGTAGCTTGAGAAGTGCCTTGTTCCTTCAAAGAATCATGTACTATGCTATG
>JADRCC010568468.1:0-21417 GCA_019843855.1 Hylomyscus alleni
CACACCCAGCAACAAATACAATGCTTTGTGTTCTCACAGTCCCCCTAATAGTGCCTACTGGACACAGTTTTGTGACAATTAAATAGCTTCATAATCCCAACAGATAAAAAGATTTAGTTAGTGTGATGCTATCCCAGTTCTATTAGGATGATAAGACCCTGGGACAGCAAATTCATCTGGGTATGGAAAAGGAAACACAAAGCTAGGAATGTAACAGGTGCATACACTCTTCAATGTCAATTAGGTGTTTTGAGAGTAGATAAGATACTATTTAACAATGGAAAGTACTTGTAAAGCCAGAACCATAATTTAAAGACCTAAGTTATTCAATTTAATAAGACTTTTATAAACTATGGGCATGTTTTCCCCATTAAACTTCAAAGTTGAGAAATATTTAGAGGTATTGCTTCACATCTTTTTTTAAAGTTTGATATATAAAATATCATTTAAAATAAAAACATAACATGTTTTGGTCATTTTCATATTCACCAATATTGAATAAAATCAATATGAAGTTCATTTTCATATCATTTTAGCCATTTCCTTACAATAGTTTTTCTGCCACTAGTGAGCAGGGGCCACCTCACTGCATCCTGCTCAGCTCTTTCTGTCTCACCTAACAATGCTGAATGCCTGGTATTGAGATAAGCATTCACAATGCCCAGGGAACAGTTTCCAGGCTATTATTTACTGTAGAGTCCTGATCGATGATAGTTTTGACTGAGTCAGGCAAATTTGCATATTCAAGGGGATGGGCATGGGATGTTGTTGGAGAAAGCTTTAGACATCAGAAATTGGCCATATTTTATTTTATTTTATTACTTTTTTCAAAGATTTATTTTTTATTGTAAATAATTACACTGTAGCTGTCTTCAGACACACCAGAAGTGGGTGTCAGATCTCATTATGGGTGATTGTGAGCCACCATGTGGTTGCTGGGATTTGAACTCAGGACCTTTAGGAAGCACAGTCAGTGCTCTTAACCACTGAGCCATCTCTCCAGTCCTGGCTAAGTTTTAAAGCACTGTACAGGTGGGATCTTCATGACTGAGAAGCTTTTCTGTTGCTGAAGTAGACAGAACCAAGGAAGATGTTCTCATTGCAGGAAGGATTTGAGTCTCAGAAAGACGTGTCTCTAAAATCAACCTTCACTCATACGTAGACTCTAAGCTGGGTTATGGGGCCCAGGACATGGAGGGTCACGTGACAACTTCATTTTCCCTTTGGTACACCTTTACACACTACCTACCTGCCACACAAAGTTCCATACACCTAGCCCTAACAGGACTCATCCAGTGTGAAATGGAAGTGTCAAAATCTGTTCTTCCCACGCTTGCCTCCTCTTCAGGGTTTTGGGTTCTGAAGATTTCCTTAATAACTTAATTCAAAGACAAGATGATTTTATTTATTTTGTCTTTCAAATTTGATTGTGATCTCTCTGATCTTGAAACACTAAAGTGTCATTCTACACGAGCTACTTGGTGGCAAGGAAAGCTGGACCAGTTTGTCTAGTTGATAGGATGCACATCCTACACAAAGCTGAACTGAATGACTCCTCCCCCATCTTTATCCATTTGTATGGAATGCTCTCAAATTTTCATATCAAAAGCACATTTTCAAGCATTAAACTAACATATTAACTTCAGACAATGGGACACTTGGAATTTAAATGGAAAAAAAAATGACTTTCCAGGGACCCTAATAGATAGCTACATAACAGAAGTCTACTAAGAACAAGGAATCATTGATGACGATTTCTGGGCATCTCCTACAAGAACATATCCTCTACATTTCTTAATCCATGACAATGCCAGGATCCAATTCAAATCTTGGCTTATTGCAATCACTCATAGCTTAGGAAATATCCCTGTTGAAGTCTAAAGGAAAATAAACTCTCAAAGGTTAAAAACTGTTAGTCTTCCACCAAAACTGGCATGTACATGTGCCTTTGAGTTTTCTTAAATTAAAAGATGCAGGAGATTGCACATGAAAATCTGGATTTCTAGTTTCTCTCTGGCAATTCTGAAGGTGAAGAAGCAATAATAAATTTGGCATATGATATTGGCTGGAATTCTTCAGACAGAATATGGTATCTCCTTAGTGTTCGGGAATGTATGACAACTCAGTTATCACTGGCATACATTTTCTTCTTGGTCTCATAGTTATTGACAGGGATGGGGTCAGAAACACATGCTCCAAGTCCCTTATGCTATGATCTTAGTTTGTGAGCAGCTGTTTTGTCATGTGTATGCAAGACTCCTTGTGAGAAATGCTCTTGATATTGGAATGCCTCAAGTTTCCATCTTCTTAGATGTGCCATGAATGTGTGACCAACTGCTGCCATTGTGTCCTGTCAGTCAAGCGCTATACTGCTTTCACACAAAGAAATCAAGCAGGCACACTTTTTAGTCCAGATGCTTTGCAATTCTGTTTTTTTTAGGAGTAGTCTGTTTTTAATGAGGTTCTTTTTCCTAATTTTCCTATCTTATATTAAGATTTTTGATCTAGAGATAATAACTAATGACAAGTTGATACTTAATTTCAAACAATTGGACATTTTTAGGTTGTAAGATAATGCTCACTACTTTAATAAAAAATGTTTTGAGAAATAATGTACATACTATAAACTACATTTAAAGTATACAATTCAAAGGAGTTTACATTTTAGTTTTATTATGTAAGCATGCTTAACATATAATCTACTATCTTCATCTTTTTTTTTCACTTAAAATATACAAACACAGAATTGTAGACTGCAGGTCCAGTAGTCCACAACAGATCTCTAGAACTTATTTCCCTTGTTCAAGTGACACAAGAACAAGTGTTCCTTGGCTGACTTCTTTTGCTTATTATAATATCTTCTAAGCTCATTCATGTTGTTGCATCTCAGAGTATTCCTCTTGTATGCATTACATGCTCCTTACCACGATGGACTGTAGCCCTTCAGACTGTTAGCTGAAATAACCTCTTCTGCCTTTAAGTTGCTTTGATTCTTGTCAGGTATTTTGTCGCAGTTGTGAGGAAAGTAACTAATACACTTATTAATCTTGTGGTGGACAATTGGGTTATCTCTGTCATGGCTATTAGGAACATTTGCAATGAATATGGGTGTTTTTAATTTCTTTGGGAACCATCATCTTGTTTTTCTCGGCAATCCTATTTTTCATTCTCTCCAATAGTATGCTAAGGTTCCAGTCTTCCCATATTCTCATGAATGCCTCTTTGTTTTGACATTAGCTATCCTGATTGTCACGGGGATATTTCATTGTGTCTTAGAGTTTCATTGCTGTGAAGAGACACCATGACCAAGGCAGCTCTTATAAAGCACAAGATGTAATTGGCGCTGACTTATAGGTTCAGAGGTTCAGTCTGTTATCATCATGGCAGGAAGCATGGCAGTCGGCAGTCGTGCAAGCAGACATGGTACTGGAGGAGCTAAGAGATCTACATCTTGATCTGAAGACAGCCATGAGGAGACATGGCTTCTACAGGCAGCCATGAAGAGAGTCTTTTTTCCACAGTGGGCAGAGCCTGAGCATAGGAACCTCAAAGCCCACCCCCACAGGGACACACTTCCTCTAAGAATGTTATTCCTCCCCCTAAAAGGCCACACCTCCTAATATCGCCATTACACATGGACCAAGCTTATTTAAACCACCACCCATTGTGATTTTGATTTATATTTATTTATTAGTGTTGATGAATAAACTTAACTAAGGAGAGAAATGATTTTATGCTGAAGCATTTATTAAAGAAGATACTAGCAAATATAAAGGTACATATTCATGGATTAGAAGATTTAATATTATTAAAATATACACATTGCCCAAAATGATCTACAGGCTTACTGCACTCTCTACCAAATCCTGTTGCATATTTTTATAAATACAGAAAAATAGCTCTACAGTTCATACCAAACTACAAATGATCTTTACGAGGAAAATACATCCTTGAAAAATAGCAGAGCTGGAGGCATCTTAGTACCTGGTCAAAATCCACGATTATACAAACAATATTAATCAAAACAGCATGGCATAAAAACAAATATGTAAACCAGTGGAATGGGACAGAGTGCCCAGGAAGAAAAATGAACCACATCTATAGTTAACTTATCTGTAGGAAGGGACTGGGAATACACAATAGAGAATGGTTAGTTTCTTAACAAGTGTTCTTGAGAAACTTCATAATCACATACAAAAGAATAAATTTGGGCACCTGCTTATGTCAAATATAAAGTGAACTTAAAATTAGTGTGAGAGCTGAAATTGGGAAACATCCTGAAAGAACACGTGAAGAGAGTCTTCTCAAGGTTGGTTTTCTGGCTGGTTAGTTTCAACTCCCTGTTTTGCTCCCTCCCTGACTCCTTCTTTCTCCCTACTTCCCCTCTTCTTCCCTCCATCAACAAGATCAGTGCTTACACTTCAGCAACTCTATCCACTTAGTTAACTCTTGTGTGGTGTGAGAAGTTCAACCTAATTACTTAGTCCTGCTCTACTTAGCTCATTTGCTAGATACAGTCTTATTTGTGGACCTTTAATCCTAGTCTATTATCTGTGTATCTGCTCTTTGGCCAACACTACAGCCTTGACCATGGCTCCCCTATCATCCTTTGTAAAATCAGGAAGTCTGAATCTTATCCAGTTGTCTTTATTTTGCAGGATTGTTTTGGCTTTTCTGGGATTCTGGAAATTTCATAAGGATATCCTAGGCAACTTGTCAGTGTCCTCAATCGTCTGTGATTCTGATGGAGACTCAGTTGAACCTGAAGATCAGTTTGGGGAGAATTGTCATCTTAACTGTCTTTTGTTTTCTGATCTGTAACTGGAGGAATTTAATTAGTTCTTAAATTTCTTTTTGATGATATTTTATCTCCTTTTTCTCTTTGTCAGTCCAGATAGAGGTTTCACAATTTTGTTGACCTTTTAAAAACCAGCTTTTACTTTCAACAGTTTTCTGTCAAATTTCTAATCTCTCTATAAATATATATATACATACATATACATAAATATATACAGATGTGCACACTCCTGGGGATTAAACTCAGGATCTTCAATATGCTAGACAAGTGTTCTATCATTGAGCTATAGCTGCAGCTTTTAAAAGAGGAAATTTTTATAATAGTAGTCTGATTACTTAATAAGATTTCTTTTGATTGTCTTATTATTTCCTTAGTATTCACTTAGGGTTTATCATTAGTCTTAACTTATTCAATAAAAAAATCCCATTGTTATTGATAATACCAATATATATGTAGTGATATATATCAATAAAATGAATTTATACACATTTATAAATATATTATACTTTATTATTATTAATATAACTAATATTATACTATTAATATATATTAATTATATATACACATTTTCATATAGCTCTATTTCCTTTCCTTCTTTTCTTCCTCTTGTAACATTGTAAACTGTGCAATATATCATTTGTATAGTTATTATTTTTTAAACATTTTATTTTTAAAAACATGAGAAAAATTATATACTTACATAATTATATGAAAGCATATACTTATGATTTTTAAGATATTAATTTGTTATAATTTTTGATTATCTTTATATGTTCCTGATAATTTGAATAATCTGGGATTATTTCTTTAGCCAAATAAAACTTAGCTTCCACTTTGTCCTTTGTGTTTTATTGGCCTAATAATACAAGGATACGAAACTTTTTAATTTTTAAAAGATATATTTATTTAATGTGAATAGGTGGGTTTTTTCTCTACATGTGTGTCTCAGTATCTTGTTCATCGTTGGTGCTGAAGATGGCCAGAAGAGTGTGATATATATCCTTGGACAAGAGCTAGAGAGAACTGTGAGCCTTCCTGAGTGATGGGAATCAACCCTGATCCTCTTGCAGAGTAACCAGGACTCTTAACTGATGAACCATCTCCCCAGCTCTCATTTTTAAATGTAATTTACATTAAATAAGAAAAGAGGAATATTTATACTATTTTTTTAAAGTAGCACAATTATCTTTCATAGTACTCTTCACAGTTAATGTGATACCATTTCACAAGTGCACCACTCACTTGGATTCTAAATATTTTCCTTTACTATTTCTAACAAGGTGGGAACGTGTGGTGATTTGAGAGAGAAATCTTTGACTCCAAGTTGGTGGTGATGTTTGGGAGATAATATGAAGCCTTCAGGAAGCACAGCCTTGCTGAAGGAAGCATGTTCCTGAGGGAAGATTTTGGGAATTTTTGTTCTAGCTCTATTTCCAGTTCTTTCTCTGTATCCTGTCTATGGCCGAAAATGTAGTTATTCAGGTTCTTGCTCTGGCCTCCTGCTTCCACACCTCCCTCTACCACACCTTCTCTGTCATGCCTTCCCTGCCACTATAGACTCTCTGAAACCATAAATCAAATAAACTCTTCCTCTCATGAGTTGCCTTGGTCATGGAGCTCATCACAACAATAAGGACCTACTTCAGTTAGGTAGCTATCAACAAATTACTCTACTTTGCCTTACTTTAGGAATGTCTTAAACTAAGCTTTAATTTTGAAGACTTTGGGGGATAGAGCGACAGTTCTTCCTTTTAGGATCTCCTATGTTTGTTGTAAAGAGCTGTCTGTTAAGCATTTGAAGGGTCTCCTGATTCTCTCCTATTATTCTTGCTAACACTTCAACATGTCATGCTTGTCTTTGGCCTTTAGACTTTCTGAGCATTGTTTCTTGTTGATCTTTTTGTGCTTATCCTACTTGGTGTTTGTTGAGCCTCCTAGATCGGCAGGTTAATTTTCAGGATATTTTCAGCTATTATTTCTGTGAGTGTTGGTTTTGACCCTTTGTTTCTTTTCTTTCTTGCATTCATACCATACATATGTTCATGTGCTCAGTAGCAGATCACATACTTTCAATGTTCTACTCATCTCACTGTTTTATTTCCCCCCTGTTCCTTGAGTAATATAGCCTCTGTCAATATATCTTTTATGTCCCCTTTGTTGTTATTGTTTTGGTTTGGTTTTGTTAAGACAGCATTTCCCAGAGCCTAAAACTTTGTAAGGATTGCCTTAAATTCCTGAAGGGACCCTCATACAGGGTGCTCCCCTCTGAATCCCGAATTAGGCATAGACCACAGCCAAACACAATTTCTAATCACAAACAGAATACTAAGAGATACTTCATTAAGCAAGACAAAGAGATAAGATGACTGAATCTGAATTGGGCAGAAAGAGCAGCAAATATAGCTTTGCAAGTGTTAATTTAAGATGGGAGGGGGGCAGTGTAGAGGAATGCCAGGGCCAATAAGTGGGAGAGGGTGGAGTGGCAAGCAGGGGGAGGGGGAAGGCAACAGGGGTTTGTTCTTGTTGTTTTTTTGTTTTGTTCTTTTTGTTTTTTTTTTGTTTTTGGTTTTTGGGGATTTTTTGGAGGGGAAACTGGGAAAGGAGAAATCATATGACATGTACATAAAGAAAATATCTAAGAAAAAAAGATGGGAGGGGGGTCTTCCTTCTTCTTGAGCTTCATGTAGTCTGTGAATTGTATCTTGGGTATTCTGAGCTTCTGGGCTAATATCCACTTATCAGTGAGTGCATGCCATGTGTGTTCTTTTGTGACTGGGTTACCTCACTCAGGATGATATTTTCTAGTTACATCCAAATGCCTAAGAACTTCATGAATTCATTGTTTTTAATAGCTGAGTAGTACTCCATTGTGCAAATATACTACATTTTCTGTATCTATTCCTCTGTTGAGGGACATCTGGGTTCTTTCAAGCTTCTGGCTATTATAAATAAGGCTGCTATGAACATAGTGGAGCATGTGCCCTTATTACATGTTGGAGCATCTTCTGGTTATATGCTCAGGAGTGGTATAGCTGGGTCCTCAGATAGTACTATGTCAAATTTCTGAGGAACCGCCAAACTGATTTCCAGAATGGTTGTACCAGCTTGCAATTCCACCAGCAATGGATGAGTGTTCCTCTTTCTCCACATCCTCACCCTCCTTTGCTCTTACCTGAGTTTTTTATCTTAGCTATCCTGACTGGTGTGAGGTGGAATCTCTGGGTTGTTTTGATTTGCATTTCCCTGATTACTGAGGATGTTGAACATTTCTTTAGATGCTTCTCAGCCATTTGGTATTCCTCAGTTGAGAATTCTTTGTTTAGTTCTGTACCTCATTTTTAATAGGGTTATTTGATTCACTAGAGTCTAACTTCTTGAGTTCTTTGTATATATTGGATATTAACCCTCTATTGGATATAGGATTGGTAAGGATATTTTCCTACTCTGTTGGTTGCCATTTTGCCCTATTGACAGTGTCCTTTTGTCCTTCTTAGAAGTGGTATCAAAATACCCATGATAGGAAATACAGAGTCAAAGTTTGGGGCAGAAACTGAAGGAAAGGCTATCCAGTGACTGTCCCACCTAGGGATCCATCCCATATACAGTTACCAAACCCAGACACTATTGTGAATGCCAATAAGTGATTACTGAGAGGAGCTGTCTCCTGAGAGGCTCTGCCAGTGCCTGACAGAAGTGGATGCTCACAGCCATCCATTGGACTGAGCACAAAGTCCCCAATGGAGGAGCTAAAGAAAGAACTCAAGAAGCTGAAGGGGTTTGCAGCCCCATAGGAGGAACAACAATATGAACTAAGCAATATCCCCAGAGCTCCCAGGGTATAAACCACCAACCAAAGAGTACACATGGAGGGACCCATGGCTCCAGCTGCAAATGTAGCAGAGGATGACCTTGTGGGACATCAGTAAGAGGAGATGCCCTTGTTGTGAATGCTTGATGCCCTAAGTGTATGGGACTGCCAGGACAGTGAAGCGAGAGCGGGTGGGTTATTGAGAAAGGAGAAGGGGGATTGGATAGGTGGGTTTCCGAGGGGACAAAATTTGCAGTGTAAATAAAGAAAACTTCTAATAAAAAAAAAAAGATGGGGGAGAGGTCTGTATTGAAATAAGCTAGGAGTCATTGGTCAGTTCTAGTCGGGTATTTTAATTAGGATAGTCAAACAAGGGATTGATTGCTAGACCTTGATGTTTTGATAATCGGACCTTAGTAACCAACTTCGGGAATGAATCAGCACAAGAAAATGGCCCAGAAAAGAAATAGACCTTGGTGGCCAGCTTTAGGAATTTAATCTAATGGTTTAGCAAGGAAGAAAGGAGAGAAGGAAGGAGAGCCCCGCCTATGCCATGTTTGCCACGCTTGGGCCTGCTAGAGCCCTTCCATTCCTAATCACCCTGATTCCAAATCCCTAGTGATTATGCATGTGTGCACCATGCCTGGCCTTTCTATCAATGTGTCTTCAAGTTCATTAACTATTTTTCCTGCCAGTTCAAATCTACTGTTGTGCCCCTCTAGGGAATTTTTCACCCTGATTATTACATTTTCAAATTTCAGATTTTCTATTTAGCTTTTTCCCCTGAATTTATTTATTTTCATAAACATCATCGATGTTATGTAGTATTAACAGAAAGCTTCCTATATTTTGTCTTAAAGATTTTTAACATAACAAATGACAATTGTATGTATTAATGATAAATAATGAGATTTTTTTTTCAGTACTGAGAATTGACTCCAAGGCCTTTGAGAAGGTTAGGCAAGTAATCTATCCTCAAACTGCTATCCTCATGTCAGGATGAAATTTGAATGAATATATGGACTAATTAAATTAATCCAACTAATTCATTAATAACATCACACTTGGCTTATTTTGTGATAAGAACTTCACATTTTTATTCTGCTAGTCATTTTCAAATACACAATACATTATTGTCAACTACAGCACTGTGTAATAGACCTCAAATTTATTTTTCACTGATTTAACAAGCTGAACTGTAATTGCTATGAACATCCCAAGGAGCGTGAGAATGCAATCCCTTTGACTCACTGACTCAGATCCTGTGAATATATATCAGAAGTGGAATTGCTAGATCATACTCTAGTTCGATGTCTAATTTTTTGAGAAAACTCCAGACTATCCTCACAGTTATTAATTTCTACTTCTCAGTCTCATTATCTTCCCCCAACCCCCATGTTATTTGATTTTTCAAGACAGGGTATCTCTGTGTAGTGTGTGGTACAGCCTACTGGAGATCGTCCTGCCTCAGATTCCGAAGTGCTGGCATTGCAGCTTTCACCCTCCCGTGTGGCCCAAGTTCACAATTCTACTGACCACTCCAAGGAGACCCTGTTCTCTACATTCTTGGCAGCACTGGCTTATTTCTCTCCTCTTAGCTCTAGATATTTCTGAATATACAAGTTCATCATGGTTTCAGGTTTCATTGCTCTGCCAGGTGGTCAGGTAGGAAATTCGCTCTTATCTGTCAGCAATTTCTATTAAGAAATATCGGATGAAGTCTTTTGTTAAACTTTTCTTTGACTTAGTTTTCTTGCTGTTAAGTTGACTTCCTTATGTACTTTGGGTACCAACTCTTTGTCAGAAGTGTGGTTTACAAATATTTTCCCTCAGTGTGTTGACTTTGCTTGACTTCCTTACTTAGGGCTTCCTTGTTCAGGTCTTTGAACACACTGACTGACTACCTTGGAAAGGTTGTGAACTGGACATCTGGTCAACCTCAGGAGCAGATTTGTTCATTTTGTTTTGCCTCCGTGTATGATGATACATGCTGCTGTTTCTTACATGTGTCCTAGTTTCCTGGAACCTATATTTTTTCAGTGATCCAGCATGTCAGAGCTGGGACATAGCTCACCTTTCTGGCTTGACTTTGCTCATCTGTTGGTGGCTGGCTTGGCTATTTTGTTAAGTCTTCTCTTCTCATTGAGTTAAACCTCTGTGATTGCTCCTCTAAAGCCTTGACTCTCTCTAGGATTACAGTTATTTTTGACACTTTTACTAGTTTTCTGATAAAAATAGATTTTCTAATTTCCATTCATTGCTTTCTCATGTGGGAAAAAGGGGGCAGAGGAGAGCTAGTAACAATTTACTCTCTAGTGTAACCCACCAAACCTGGGCTCCTGGAAAGAGAATATTCCTGAAATTGGCATTTGACATTTGTCCTGACTTCTGGCATCTTCCTTTCGGCTGTTCATTTCCCATGGTACCCCTGAAAGCTGGTTATAATATCCATAACTTAATCTACATCTATCCAATAAATCGGCCAAGTACTATTATTTTTGGTAGTGTGCGTAGTATTGAACTACACACTCATACAAATGAGCTCAAACAACCACATACACATATACATAAAATAATAGTTGAAGAAATACATTATTAAAAAGAAACACATACAAATGCTGAGGCATGTTCATTCACACAGAGATAAAACCAAATCCATTAAAACAAAATCTGAAACCATAATCTATAAACAAAAGATCTCTAACATAAAAACAAAATTCCCTGATAGAATTCTTGGGAAACAAACAAAACCAAATACTATTGAGTTCACTTTGTGTTGGCCATCTACTGATGGAAACCTCATTTCTTAAGACATTCATTCTAGTGAGTCTACAGCATGGGATTATGTGGGAGCAGAATGAGTAGTACTGGATGGGAGTGAAGAAAGCCCTGAGTTTTTGGCTGTACCAGTCCTAAGTTTCCATGGTGCTGGATCAAGAAGGGGAAGAAGGAATAGATTTGTCTTACATACCACATGGTTTCTTTGGAACACTGGCAGATTTTCTTGAATAAAATCTCATTCTGCTGTTGTATGTCCTTTACATCATTTTTTGCAGAGTGACAACAGGTTATTTTAATTTAAGTGTATTTAATTTTATGTATATGAGTATTTTGCCTGCCCTTGTTTTGCACCATGTGTATGTCTAATGCCCCAAGGAGACCAGAAGAGAGCATCAGATTCCCAGGGACTGGAATTACAGACTTTTGTAAGCTACTATCTGGGTGCTAAGACTTGAACTTGGGTCCTCTGGAAGAGCAACCAGTGCACTTAACCACTGAGCCATCTCTTCAGCCTATGTTTTTGTTTATAATTTTCTCAGCTTGTCTGGATAGCAGACCCATTTTGTTTCTCAAGTGGCCAAGTAAGAAGTTCCTTCTTGTTACTTTTGCAGTGTTATTTCTACTCAAGTTTAACTTAGGAAGATATCGTGATGTTCAGTATCAGAAGTATATTGGAGTCATATTATTTTTGCTCGCATAATGAAAATAACTGTACGCCAATATATCTGTCTTGTAAAACACTGATATCTTAGTTGATTACTGTTGTGTTCTAGTAATAGCTATGGCTTCTGTGTTACACTTGTGTGGCTTATAGATGCAACACAACACCTGACAGAAAAAGCCTGGTTGAAGAAAGGAGTTATTTTGGCTCACAGTTTCAGAAGTTTAAGTTCATGGTCCTTTAGCCCTTTATCCTTGATCTTGAGGGGAGGCAAGACATCATGGATGCAGGAGAGCATGGCAGAAGATGTTCATCTCATAGTAGACATGTAGCAGAGAAAGAGACAATGGGAATGAGCCAGGAGAAGGTATAGCATTCAAGTACATGCTTCCAGTGATGTAGTTCCTCTATCTGGGCCCCACCTGCTTTTGGTTTTTTGTGTGGTTGGTTGGTTTTTTAAAACTACTTCCCAATAATGTTGCCATATGATGAATCTACCAGGCGATTTTTCTACTCATTAGATGAGAGCCCTAAAAGACAAATCTTATGTGGAAATGCTTTCACAGACAGATGCAGCCAGAAGTGTGTTTTATTAATCTCTTAGTTACCTTTTCAATCCAATCAAATTGAAAATAAAAATTAACCATCATGACTTTTCTACTATGCCATTTGGAGAATAAAAGAATAATTTTATATTGCAAACTGCATTTTTTGGTTTCATAAAATTTATTCTACTTACAAGTAAATCACCTTAGATCATTTTCTTATAAGGATCATAATTGGATGACCCCTCTTATAACTCTTTTTACATTTCTTTAACTTGCCTATAAGTGTAATAGACAGTAGTAAAATAAATATTTCCTAGACTATTCATGACTTTAATGTGCTTGTATTTGAGGAAAAAGATTCTTTTAACAATTTATATGCATGATTGAATTCTTATCCATTTTTACAGCAAAATATCTCCAATTATAAAGACTTCAGTCATCTGACCTTTCTACATCTCTCTTCAACCTGAACTGTTCTCCACCTTTGTATAAATGGCATTGCCGTTAAGGTATGACATTCACATTTTAGTATAACCTTTCTGATGTTTCTAAATGTAAAAGTACTGTTTCAAACCATGAGATTTAACCAATAACATTAACTGTTTCATAATGAGTTCTAGAAACTTTTAAGCAAGGACATTTGCTGTGATGATGTGGCCTAAGAGACCAGAGAGAACATTGGCTTCTCGTCGACCAGGGTAATATCCTGTTCAGTCAACCTCTAATTACTTCAGTATTTTCTTCACCAAACTATTTTTCTAGCCATTTTTATCATCTCCTTTTGTCTATGATTCAAGACATATGAATGACCTTGAATATTAATCTTTAAAACATAAAATTTGGGGGAAGCATTTGCTCTCCAGTTCCTGAAATGGGAAGCATTTGTTCTCCAATTCCTGAAATAGGAAGCAGTGTTCAGATAGATTTTTATCACTTAGAGGCCACAATATGTTAATCAAGGTAATTGAGAGTGTGTGTAGCACTGCAGTGTAATGTTTGGGGAACTTGGGGAAATATTTTTATTAATAGCTTTCTAGTTATCACACAAAATAATGGGTTTCATTATGATATTCAATACTTATGTGTTTTTGTACTGTGCTCATTTATGGTCACCTAATGTTAACATTATCTTGTCTTTACTCCCTTCCCACTGGTCCTCTTCTTCCTCAAATTATTCTTTTTGCTTTCATATCACACACACACACTTCATATTTTGCATATGAGCGAAAATATGAGATGTTTGTCTCTCTGACTGACTTTGCCATTGTTCCCTTATCTTTCCTTTACCTCTCTCATTCCTCTACCCATTTAGTCTTTCTTCAACTTTCATGTCAGATGTATATATGACATAAATGCTTACGTATGTATGCCTGTGTCTATAAATATAGATTTTGTATATAAGAGAAAACAGATACCACTTGTCTTTCTGAATATGACTTACTTTGTTTCACATCATAACTAATTCCACCTATTTCTCTATAAATAACATATTTGAGAGTAAATAAAACTCCACTGTGTATATACACCACATTTTCTGGACCCATTCATGGGTTCATGGGAATCTTGGCTGGTTTCATTTAACTGTGAATACTGCCTCCATAAACATGGATATGCAGGCATCTCTGTGTATGCTGATTTAGATCCCTTCAGGGATACACCCAGGGGTGGTACTATCTATCATATGCTAATCTGACTTTTAGTTTTGTGGAGTGCCTCTGTACTGATTCCAGTATCAACTTCACTAATTTGCATTCCTTCAGCAGTATGTGCGAGTTCCTTTTCCTGCTGAATGCCAATCAGCGTATTTCATTTCTTTTATAAATATATTTCTAACAAAACACAAGTTATAATTTATAAAGACTAATTGGCAATTGACCATTTCATTACAGACTAAACCAGTTTGGGGAAAGAACATATCAAAGAGAATTGGTGAGTAGGTCCTTAAAATTGTATGTGACTCAATTAACTTTCTTAAAAGATGGTTTTGCCTTGCTAAAGGAAAGTTATGGACTGATTTCTATGATAAAATTTTCCTTGTGACCGACTTTATTGCAAAAACAATTAGTATTATTTAAAACTGTAAAGTGTTTTATTTTGATTTGGATGTGGCTGGCAGGTTTGGACACTTGGTCACTAGCTGACAGTGCTGTTGTGAAAAGTTGTGGAACCTTCCGGAAGTGGAGCCTTGTTGGAGGAAGTATGTCACTACTTAAATGCATAAACTATTCTTCTATATACTTTTTTATTTGCTTTTTTTGTTATCATACTCAAACTCTGGTGCACTCTTTTGCTGATAAAGGATTAAAAAACATTTCGAGTTATAGTCTTAGTCTGAATTTTCATCACTGTGGAGAAATGTCTGACAGACAACCCAAGGGGCACTAGATTCATGTTGCTGTCTAGTCACAGAAGTGTGAGTTCTTCCTGCTGGGATTAGTGTGGCAGAGCAGAACAGCTCATCTCTCTGTGGCCAGGAAGCAGAGAGAGCAAGCAACTGTCTGCAGTGCCTGCCTTTCTTCCTGCTAAGTTATTGTTTTCTCAAGAAAAAATGAAGTCTTTTGAAATTCTCACTGTACTTGACTAGAAGGTGCAGTTCATTTCTTGTTTGTTTGTTTGTTTGTTTGTTTGTTTTGATTCAATAAAGTTTTAATTTCCCAAATGTACAGCTCATGGAACCTGTTTATGCATCTTCACCAGCAGCTGGGGCATCTCCATCCTTTGTGTTTCTAGTGTAAATGACTTAGGCTCTGTGCTTTGAAACCAGCTTGATAAGTCCTTTACTAAGTAGCTCTTGAAGGGCTGCCCTGGCCAAGGAACAGCAAATCTTCAGTCTCCCAGAGACCACAGCTAGAGTAATAAGCTTATAGCTGGGAACTTCCTCACAGAGTTTGTCATATGGAGCTTTGTCCAACACGATGGGATTGTTGACCTTGTCCCGAACTTTGCCTTTGGATCATTTCCTCTTTTTAGCCTTGCCACCAGATTTATTTACTGGGTCTTTGTCTTTTTTGGCCAACTTTCTGGCATCTTTCTTCTTCTTGTCATCCTTTGGTGGCATGGTGAAACTAAGAGAATAGTGTGGACCACTGCAGCCTCACTAAGATGTTGGGGAAAAGCTCACTCAATCTTTAAGTTGCAGCACTACTTGCTTTTAACATAGATGTCTGATTCTTCATATACAATGGTTTGAAAGTTATCGTTCTATAAATGGCACTTTTTCTTTTTAGTTTTAAAACTTAGCTGTTAGTACATAGAAATACTATTGAATTTTTTTATTTTGACTTTTTACTTCAGTAAATTCATTTATTATGTATTTCGTTTTCCATTTTTTGGGTTTTTTTGTTTTTTACTCTTTTGTAACATTTGGAGAATTCATCATGAAAGTCATGTTGTATGATAAAAACAATGTTATTCCTCTTTAATTGAGTACTTTTTCCCTATTGCTGTTTGTTTGAATCCATTGAACATGCTAAGTGAAAATGAGGAGTCTAGATAGCCTTACACTGGTTCCTGCTATTGAAGAACAAGAACATGTAATAATTTATTATCGAGCATAATGCTAATTACTGGACTTTTATGATGCACTTCCACTTTAAAGGATCAGGAATTTCCATAATTAAGATGAAACACCATCACTGACTTACTTATACTTCAGGGCAGGACTCAAGGCAGGAAACTAGATGCAGGAGCTGATACAGAGGACATAGAAGCATAAGCATGCTACTTGTTGGCTTGCAGTTCAAGGCTTTCTCACCCTGGTATCGTATAGAAGCCAGGACCACCAGCCCAGGGGTAGCCCCACCCACAATAAGCTGGTCCCTTCCCCATCAATCACTAATTAAGAAAATGCCCTACAGCCTTCCTGCAGAGTGATCTTATGGGGCATTTCTCAACTGAGGCTGCCTCTTCTCAGAAGACTCTAGGTAGTGTCAAGTTGACAAAAGACTGGCCAGGAGAGGGAAGCAGAGAGAGATAATGATGGTACTCATTTCACGATCTCTTTTCCCTCTTCTATTTACCTTGAGACCCCAGCCACATACACAGGATGTGGATGTCACAGTCTACATCCAGAGCAAGTCTTTCCTCTCTCAAAATGCCCTCATAGATACAAACCCAAGTTTGATATTTCTTTTTTTTTAGTTTGCTATTTCTTAATGCAATAAAGTTGGTCATCAAAATTAACTGTCACAGCCTTTGAAGTTAAAATTTCCTTTAAACTTAGCTTAGTCTAAATTCCAAATTTTAATCTTCATTTCTATTCAGTTCAAAATATTTCCTAAATGATGAAAATATGGTTCACTTACAAGTTCAGCTAATTTTCAAATTAAATTTCTTTTATTATTGTTTCATTAATTTATTCATTATTTGGAGATGTAACTATATTTATTAATTTCTTAGGTTAATTCCATTATATTTACATAATAAATGATACACAATTTCAGTCTTTTGACATTAAAAAAGAAGTATTAATAGATAATTTTGAGGCTTATTCAAGAGCCCAAGTGTGGCCAACCTTGGTGAATATCCTATGTGTTCTTGACATGAAAATGTATTCCCTTATTTATTCATCTATAAATTTTACCCAGACAGGTCAATTTGTGGCACTGTATTGATTTTTGGTTCATTCCTAATGGTTATCAAAAGATGAGTGTTAAAATATTCAGCAGGTGCTATGGGCTGACTAATATTCATCTGTTGAAGCATAATTGTCCATGTGATAGTTTTAGGAGGGAGAACCATGGGGAGATAATTCTGTCATGAAGTCAGAGCCCTCCTGGATATGATTAGTATCCCAAGGAAAGCTCTTGGGGAGTAGATTCTTTTGTTCTTCTGCCAAGTGGTAGCAGCATTTGAGAAGCAGAGACTGGGCTCTCACCCCAAATGGAGCCAGCAAAGTCATGAGCTTGGTCCTCCCAACCTCTTGAGCTCAGGGAATAAATTTTCATTCTTTATAAATTATATAGTTTGAAGTGTTTTGTTTTCAGATGCTTTTGCATTTCTGTCGGTTCTGGTTCCATGATATTCAAGTTGCACTCACAGATGTGTTCATGTCTAGGATTATTCCATGCACTTGGTAAATGAGACCTTTCCTGCCTCTCTAATGTCATTCATCACCTTGAGGTTTGGTTTATTACTAAGCTACACCATCTTTCTCATGACTCACGTTAGTGTGGCATATAATTTAACCTGTCATTTCCAATTTATCTGTTTACTTAATTTGTCTTTCTTACAAATATGGTAAAGAGATAAATAAGATAAAAAGAATTGGAAAAGCATCTAATCTGGTAATCTCTTGCTCATATTTTTCTGGGCTTGGTCATTCTGCCTATCCATTAAGCCCATCTCATTTTTTTTTCTATAAAAAAATTCTTAAAAATTGTCTTTTAAAAGTCTTTTGTTAAATTTTCACATATGCATTTTAAAAACTCATTCCTTCTTTTTTTCCCCTATAAGGCATTTTTTTTAAAAAAATCTTTTTACTTGTACAGTGCATTTTTATTGGATATTGACTATTATAATGTTGCATTGTGTGGCGTTCTGATTCTTTTAAGAGAGTTCAATTTTGTTCCAGCAGCAAATTATTATGAAACCCTCTGATACTGTCAATTTAAAGCTATACTTCTTTATTTGGGATCTGTTTGTTTGTTTGTTTGTTTATTAGTGTTAGGGTAGGGCTCTTATTCTAGCCACAACTGATTTGTCTGGGGTCTGTGTATACTGCTTGGTCAGCATGGGAGCTAGAATAGAATTCCAATATTACCCAGAACCACAGAACCACAGGACTTCCACTGGGTCCATCCAGCTGTCAGCTACACAGCAAGTTAGTCTTCTTCCACACACAGCTCCTTGCTCTTTGGTATCTCTTTCTTCCATCTCTAGTCACTTGTGCATCCCATAACTATGACCTCAGTCTCATCCATTCAGCAGAAATACTTTCCCTCCTGGTATCCAGCAGCCCAGGCCAATTGTTAAGTGTCTCTGGGCAGAAAGCCAGGGCAAATATGGAGCTCGATTTATGTGTTTTCCTTCTCTCGAAGTTCATAAGCCTGTGGTTTCTATGTCCAATACTAAGAACATTTGCTTTACCTATCATGTCTTGTTGCTTATGGCACGGCCAGGCTAGTACAGCCAGAAGCAGAAATTCCTGCTTCCACGTTTGAAAAATAATTAGGAGTTAGAAATTTATATCTGAGTGTTTAGTGTCCAAACCTTTTATGATATGGATGAGGTTTTAAGTTTCAATAAAGTGGAATTTAGCAGACTTAAACAATTGAAAGTGTAAAAGTAATAACTGACTCTGCTTACAAGACTTTAAGTCTGTAGTAGAGTATGTAGAGACTTTCCTGACCCTGAATCTTCTTGTATTGGATTGAAAACCCTATCTACCATTCTGAAAAAAAAGGTCTTAATGAGGGTCTCAAAAAAAAAAAAAAAAAAAAAAACGAGCATGAGACTAGGTCTTGAAGATTAGATTACAGATAGCAAACGTGGACTTGTTCTTGGGACACAGGATGATGGAATATGAATGATGCAAAGGAAAACGAGTTGAAGCTGGTGCGAGGGTTGTGTCTGTGGTAGCTTCAAAGCTCCATTTTGGAAGAAAACCATCTGGTATTGCTGCTGCTTTGACTCTTTGTTTTCTCCCCAGTGGTCCAGAGCACTGTAGTCTCAAAAGAAGACTACTAGGAGGAGGTTGCCGTGGTTTGAATAAGAATGGCCCCCATAGGCCCCTGTAGTCACCAGGAAGTGGCACTATTTGAACAAAAGGTTAGAAAGACTAGAAAGTATGGCTTGTTGAAGTAGGTATGGCCTTGTTGGAGGAAGTGTGACACTGGGGGTGGCCTTTGAGGTTCCAAAAGCCCGTGCCAGGCACAGTCTCTCACTGCCTCTCTGCCTGGACAGCAGGATGTATCTCTCAGCTACTGTTTCCTGAATGCTGCCATATCCCCAGCCCCCATGATGATAATGGATTAACCCCCTGAAACTGTAAGCAAGCCCCAATTAATTGCTGTCTTTTATAAGAGTTGTGTGGTCATGGTGTCTCTTCACAGCAATAGAACAGTCACTAAGACAGAGGGTCTCACATAAAAGCAAAAGTGATATACGTACCAAAGGGTATAAAAATCTCAATATGCCAACATGAAAGACACTTTTTTTAAGTCACCACGACATCTCCAAAGGTTCATAACTGTTAAAAAGTGAAGTCCAAAGATATGAAAATGGGTAAGATGCTAGGCAAATGATTTAAAAAGATAATTTCAATGATAATTTTAAACAGCGTGCAAATAACTTGATGAATGAGCTAAGGAGAACAATATGGGGTATAAAAGAGAAACTGAATATGAGATAGAAAATCTAAACAAAGGAAAAATAATAACAGCAGAACAAATAGAAATCTTTGAAATGAAAATCTCAGTAAATCAAAATAAACTCAAAGCAAAGTCTCACCAATGAACTGTGTCAAGTAAATAATAGGGTAAGAGTTGAAGATAACATTGATTATTTATTGATTAAAGATTGATTGATGATTACATTCAAATACTAGCAAACAATAGGAAGGTGTGACCACAGATTCAAGACACCTAGGACACAATTAAGGGATTGTCTTATTCAATTGCCATGAAGAGACACCGTGACTTCAGCAGCTGTTACAAAAGAAAACATTTCATTGAGGCTGGCTTATAGTTTCAGAGATTTAGTCCATTATCATCATGGCAGGACCACAGGCACATCAGGTACTAGAGAGGAAGCTGAGAAATCTACATCTGGATCAGCAGGCAGCCAGAAGAAAGAGAGCCACTGAGTCTAGGTTGAGAATTTGAAATTCCAAAGCCTACCTTCAGTGATACACTTCCTCCAATAAGGCCATATCTCCTAACCTTGTCAAGTAGTGCCACTCCCTAGTGACCAAGTATTCAAATATATGAGCCAATGGGGGCCGTTCCTATTTAAACCACCAGAGGGATCAAACTTGTAAATCTTTGGCATAGGAAACAGAGCTAAGACAAAGCCTAGCAGCATAAAAAATGCATCCAGTCAAAGAATAGGAGAAATTTCCCAACTTTAGGGAAACACACAGACATTTAATTTCAAGAAGCATTTGGAACTACAGATAGGTAGGACCAAACAAAACCCTCTCTATGTCATATGTTAAAATACAAACGTGAACAACAGTGCATCTCTAAAGCTTCAAGAGACAAGCACCAACTTTCTTACAAAAGCAAATGCAGGAGAATGACAGCAGACTTCTAAACAGAAACCCCAGAGGCGAGGAACTAAGAAATGATTAATTCAAAGGCCTGGAATTAAAAAAAAACAAAAACAAAAACAAAACAAAACAAAAAAACCCAGCCAAACAAAATGACTGTATGCACCAAAATTCTCCCCTAAAATCCAAAGAGAAATAGAGAATTTCTCTGAGAAGCACAACTAAAGCAGTACTTCATCATTAAATCAGAATTTCAAAGTATGACGCTCAAGGGAAAATGGATCTAGAATCACCAGAGCGTGGGAAAGAATAAGTATCATTAGAAGAGCAGATGCAGAAGAATTAAGAAAGAATGCAACGTCATCTACTCAGTAAATGGGTACACTTCCAAGATGAATGAAGCAGAAGAATACAGAGTATTTAATAACTATGAAAAATAAAAATAAAATAAAATCCAATACTTTGTGTATAGCATTTAATAACAACCACAAATAGAATCTCTAATTAGGAGGCACAGATGAGCTAATGAGATTAAGATATGATTATTGTCTTCAAGAAACTTAAAAATGAATCTTTCCCAGACTGAAGATGAATGGATGGAGAATGGAACTC